>PISX010009799.1:0-73833 GCA_004024625.1 Mellivora capensis | reverse complement strand
TAATTGTCTTTCTCTGATTGACTTATTTCACTTAGGATAATACCCTCCAGTTCAATCCATGTTGATGTAAATGGTAGGCATTCATCCTTTCTGCTGGCTGATTAATATTCTAGTGTATATATGAACCACATCTTCTTTATCCATTTGTCTGTTGAAGGGCATCTTGTCTCCTTCCACAGTTTGGCTATTGTGGACATTGCTGCTATGAACATTGGGGTGCAACTGCACCTTCTTTTTACTACATCTGTATCTTTGGGGTAAATACCAGTAGTGCAATTGCTGGGTGATAGGGTAGCTCTATTTTTAACATCCTGAGGAACTGCAGCAACTTCTTGTAAGACACATCTCTAAAGGCAAGGGAAACAAATGCAAAAATGAATTAATGGGACTTCATCAAGATAAAAAGCTTCTTCACTGCAAGGGAAACAGTCAACAAAACTAAAAGGCAACCTATGGAATGGGAGAAGATATTTGCAAATGACATAACAGATAAAGGGCTGGTATTCAGGATCTATAAAGAACTTATCAAATCAACACCCAAAAAACCAAATAATCTAGTCAAGAAATGGGCAGAGAACAGGAACAGACACTTCTCCAAAGAAGACATCCAGATGGCCAACAGACACATAAAAAAATGCTCCATATCACTTGTCATCAGGGGAATACAAATCAAAACCACAAAGAGATATCACCTTACACCAATTAGAATGGCTAAAATTAACAAGACAGATTTTCTTAGTTTTAACCTAATGTCCTTTTTCTATTCGAGGATCCCACACCATTTACATTTAGTTCTCATGTCTCCTTAGGCTTCTCTTAACTGTGGTAGTTTGTCAGGCTTTCCTTGTTTTTGATGATCTTGACAATTTTGAGAAGTCCTGATAAGGTGTTTTGTGGGATACCCCTCCATTGGAATATGTCTGATTGTTCCCCCTCAGAATTAGCCTGGGGTGATATGTTCTTGGGAGAAAGACCACAGAGATAAAGTGCCGTTTTTTTTTTTTCCACATCATCTTAAGGGTGCATACTATCAAAATTGCCTGTCACTGTTGATGTGAACCTTGATCACCTGACTGATGTAGTGTTTGTCAGGTCTCGCCACAGTTCCTCTTTTCCCTCTTTAGAAGGCAATCACTGTGTGTAGTCCTCACTCAAGGAGGGTGCAATTAAGCTCCAATTCCTTGAGGGCAGAGTGTCTACAAAGATTATTCAGAATTCTTCTGCACAGAGATTTGTCTATTCTACTTTTATTTTCATTTATGCAATCATTTATTTATATCAGTATGGACTTTATTTTTTTATACTTTTGGCTATAATCCAATACTAATTTATTTTTTCTTCAAATTATTTTAGCTTTGACCATCACAAGTTGTTTCAGTTGGCTCCTGTGCCCCTTTCACAGATGCTGATCATTATGGGGATTTTTTTAAAAGCATTTCCTTACTTTCTTATGGTACAGAGATGCTCCAGGTTTATCTGGTACTGTTTTCTAACCCAGTCCTAGAATCAGCCATTTTTTCAAGGAGCCCTGGTTTCCTTTTTGATTCCAAAGCCACTTAGATAAGCACCTTTTCCCTCCACTCCATTTAGTGAGATTGCTTCATATATTTGTAGCAGTTAAATTGTTATATCATATTCTGTACTCCATCTTGGGATCTCTTGACATCCTAAATAATTTTTAAAAATTTGTATACATTAAAGTTTATCTCCGTGCTGTGAATGTTATGGGTTTTGGCAAATACATAGTGTCACATATTCACCATGAAAGCATTGTGGTTGTCTGAGTAATGACCCATTGAAGATGTCTACATCCTAATCCCTGGAACGTATAAGTATATAACTTTATGTGGTAAAGAGGCATTTTGCATATGTGATTAAGTTAATAATCTTGAGATGGGGAGATTATTCTGGGTTATCTAGATGAGCTCACTATAATCATAAAAGTTCTTATAAGAGGGAGACAGTTAGTAGTTGGAAATGTGATGGAAACAAGAGGTTAGTGTGATGTGAGGAAGGGGGCTATGGTTCAAGGAATGCAGGCAGCCTTGGGAAGCTGAAAAAGGCAAGGCATAGATTCAACCCTGAAGCCTCCAGAAGGAATGCAACTATTCTGACTTTTCACCATCAGAATTGTAAAAGAGTAAATTTGTGTTTTAAGCCACTAAATTTGTGCTAATTAATTGCGGCAGCAATGGGAAATTAATATAGATTTTAGTACTTGAAATGGGGTGCTGCTGTAACAGATACCTAAAAATGTGGAAGTGGCTTTGGAATTGGGTAATGAATAAAGGCTGGAAAACTGTGATAGAAGAAGTCAAAATTGCCTTGAACAGACAAATATGGATGTTAAAGACTTTGCCTGTGAGAGGGCTCATGGGGAAGTGAGGAACATGATAGAGAAAACATGTATTGTCTTAAGGAATATTGTCATAAACAGAACATAAAAATATGAACATTAAAGGTACTTCTGATAAAGGATCAGAAGGAAATGGTATTGGAAACTGGAGGAAAGGAGATCCTTGTTACATAGTGACAGAAAACTTAGCTGACTTTTGTTCTGCAGTTGTGTGGGAAGCAGAAAAGCAGAACTTGTAAGTGATGAATTTAGGTATGTAGCTGAGAGGTTTCCAAGCAAAGTGTTGAAAGTGAAGCCCAGTTCCTCTTGCTGAGAAGAAAGAGATAGATAGAAAAAAAAAAGAATTTTATTAAATAAAAGGAACCAAAGACTTGAAATTTGGGAAAATCATAGCCTATCCAGATTGAAAAAGACCAAAATTGGAAGGTCCACGTTAGGAATGTATACTCTGGAGAGAAGTCAAAGTATAGCTGGACAAACTTTTGCTAGTGTTTCAGAGGGAAAACAAGAGTACAGGATTTAGTCATACATAGGGCTCTCTGAAAAGATTACATTTGTGAATTATGGATCCCCTCAGTCATCTCAACAGAAACCAAAAATAGAGATGGAATTACCCAGGAAAGATCTATAGAAGAGTGTCTTGTCTAATGGAGTGAACCGCCATGACATACATGGGAGACCCACTGTTTTTTTAATGTCATGCCAGCAGAAATTGTGGTAATTTGTTCTTATAGCAATAGAAAACTAATACACCTACCCAATATCCATATTTCCTGTCTTCATCAAAGTACCTTGTTTTTATTTTTTGTTTTTAAATACTTTTTTCTTTTAGATAAAAATGTTTAATGTTTGTTAAAAAGTTTAATGTTCACAGAAAAATTGAGGGGAAGTTACAGAAATTTCCTGTTTACTCCTTGCTTCCCTGACATGCACACATAGCTTCCTCCGTTATCAACATACCCCACCAGAGTGGTACATTTGCTGCAATGGATGAACCTACACTGACACATCATAATTACCCAAAGCCCATAATTTGTCTCATGGTTCACTCTTATGTCATAGATTCTATGGATTTAGATGAGTGGATACTGACATGCATCCATCATTATGGTACCATACAGAGTATTTTCACTCCCTAAAAATCCTATGTGTTCTGCCTATTCATCCTTCTCTCCCAACCCTCCAATCTCTGGCAACCACTGATTTTTTTTTTACATTACTAAATTTTTTTTTTATTATGTTCAGTTAGTCAATATAGACATCAATAGTTTTTAATGTAGTGTTCAATGATTCATTAGTTGTATATAACACCCAATGCTTATCACAACCATGAAACACTTATGAAAGAAATGGAGGAAGACTCAAAGAGGTGGAAAAACATTCCATGGTCATGGATTGGAAGAATCAACATTATTAAAATGCCTATGCTACCCAGAGCAATCTACACTTTCAGTGCAATCCCTGTCAAGATACCATAGGCATTTTTCACAGAGCTGGAACAAACAATCATAAAATTTGTATGGAACCAGAAAAGACCCTGAATTGCCAGGGGAATGTTGAAAAAGCAAACCAAATCACTGATTTTTTTTTTACAATGTTCATAATTTTGCTTTTCCAGAATGTCATATAGTTGAAATTATATAGTATGTAACCTTTTTAGATAGGCTTCTTTCACATCACTTTATTAGATGTGTCTTTTACAAATATTTTCTCCCAGTCTGTGTTTTTTTTTATTTTCTTGACAGTGTCTTTCACAAATCAGAAATTTTATTTGTAATGAATTCCAGCTTATCAATGATTTCTTTCATGGATGGTGCCCTTGGTGTCATATCTAAAAAGTCATTACCATACCTTAGGTCATCTAAGTTTTGTCCTGTGTTATCTTTAAGGAGTATTATTGCTTTGCACTTTACCTTTAGGTCTGTTATCCATTTTAAGTTACTTCTTGTGAAGAGCATATGGTCTGTATCTAAATGAATTTTTTTTACATGTTGATGTCCAGTTTTTCCAGCACCATTTGTTGAAGAGACTATTTTTGCTCCATTCTTTTGCTTTCTCTCCTTGTCAAAGATCAGTTGGTTATATTTACATGGATCTATTTTTAGACTCCATATTCTGTTTAATATGGACTTTATATTCTGTTATTCTGCATAACATTTATTTCCTTTTCCTATCCTATTGCATTAACTAGAACTTCCTGTATGATATTGAAAAGAAATGGTGAGAAGGGATATCTTTACCTTGTCCCTGGTCTTAGTGGAAAGTTTTGAATTTCTCACCATTAAGTAAGATGTTAGCTGTGGGTGTTTTGCAGGTATTATTAAGTTGAGGAACATTCTCCTAGTTTACAGAGGATTTTTTTCCCAGCATGAATGGGTGTTTGATTCTAAGAGCAGCAGCTGTGCCCTGCTACATTTCCCATCTTCATTCCAGTTAGCTGTAACTATGTAAGTTCTGGCTATTAAGAAATAAGGAGAACCTGTAAGGTAAGACTTCTGGAATTGTTCCTTAGAGAAAAGATGGCCAGGAAATGCCTTTTTAGCATTTTTCTCCTCCTTTTTCCTATCTCTGGAAAGTAGATAAGATGGCTAGAGATTAAGTCACCTTCTTGGACCATGAAGATAAGTCATATATAGAGATGGAAGTTAATTGTTAAGGAAGGTAGAACAGAAAGATCTAAGGAACATATGTCCTCAATGCTTTTATACCACATCTCTTATACCCATTGTATACAACCAACCTCTGGGATTGGCGTCTGTAATAGTTTTTTTTTTTTTAATTGCTATGTAACAGATTACCACAAATGTAGCAACTTATAGTAAGTCTTAAAGTTGCTGTAAGTTATTATATTATAGTGTCTGTGGGTCAGGAGTCCAGATATAGTTTAGCTCTTCTCAGGGTCTTGCCAGGATGAAATCAAGGTGTAGGCTGGGGCTGCAGTCTCATCTAAGGCTTGGTTGGAGTTCTTTTCTAAGCTCATTGGTTGCTGGCAAAATTAATTTCCTTATGTTGTAGGACTTAGAGTTCCTATCAGCCAGGGACCACTCTTAGCAACTAGAAGCCACTTTCAGCTTTTGCAATGTAGCTGCCATAGGTAGTTTGCAACATGGATACTTGCTTTCTTCCCGGAAGCAGGAGCAAGTCTATGGCTTCTAATCTCTCTTCAGCCTACAATGATAGAATCTTACATAATCTAACCTAATAAAAAGAGTGATTGTCCCGTCATATTCATACTAAAGGAAAGGGGATTTTACAAGGTGTATAACCCGAGTGGGAAACTTGGGGTCCATATTAAAATTCTTCCCATCACAGTTGACAGTCACCGGCATCTGAAAAAGTGCTTACCATTATTGTTGATTGATTGGAAAGTTGGCTTTTCTGTCCCAGACCTGGGTTTCTGGCCAATTCTATTGCTCCCTTGCTGCTGGAACTATTATAGTCAAGCTCCTCAGTTATCCAGCTCAGAGAAACGGTGCCACAGGTAGAGTAAGAGTTAGGGTATTCTCATATTTCTGAAGAGTTTGGACAGGTCAATAAAATAATTATAAAAACAACAGCCATTAAAATTTACCAAGAACTACAGTGGTTTGGTGAGTACGTTGCACATATGAACTAACTGAAACCTTGTAATAAGTCTAAGAAGTAGATGTTATTGTTATCCCCATTTTGCAGATGAAAAAACAAAAATCAATAACTTTCTCAGGTTCACACAACTAGCAAGTAGTGGAGTCAGGTTTTGAACCCAGACAGACTGAAGTCAATGCCTATACTCAAATCAATGCTAATGGGCATGCAAATCAATTAGGAGCTACAAGTCAAATTCTAATTCAGAAATTCTTTTTTTTTTTTTTCTTTTTCTAACCAGCTCTGGATGATGCAGATCCAGGGACCATAATTGAGTAGCAAGAATATAAACTATTATGCTATGTTGTCCCACAACTTTGGTGGACATGTCAAACCCTGATGTTGAATGTGGGAGTAGAAGGCGTAAATGTAGAAATCAATACAAGGAGCTTCAAATTCTCCAGATGAGAAGATGTTGGAATGAAGAGTAAGGGTCAAGCTTTAAGTATATAAGGAGTCATGAAAGGAATTTTTAGGATCTTAGGTTTTTAGGAAGTGCCAATTCTGGATTTGCTTGTCTTCCACTTTCCCAGGTGGTTCAACTATAGTAGACACGGGATTTTTTTCTGGGCCTGGCTCATCCCCTTGAGTATCTCCAGAAATAGACTAGGTCCACAGTGTTTGCCTGTGGCCTGGATGGCATGTGGGAAAGGCAGAGATGTATACCCTCAAATAGTGGACTTGGGAGTAGTCATTATGGTCTTGTTTATAGCCTCAGAAGTGGGAGATCATAAACTTTCTCAGGTTAGGTGGGGTAAATTAGGGGTGGCTCCTCAGAGATCAGGTCCTAGGAGGCTGGGCTTCTCCCAGCTCTTAGTCAGGTGGGAGTTGTGTGAACTTGCCAGAAACTCCAGGATAGATGAAGGTGAAAGAGAGAAAGGAAAGAGGCTTCACTTAATGTGGATGGATTGCACCTGAGAGGGGGTAGTCTGCATAGTGTGTCAGAAGGGGAAGTGGTTCCCAATGAGAATGCAATTCTCAGTTGATTTCTTTTGACTTGTTTAAGGGATAGGTGGGACGTGGAATTTAAGTAGCTTTACCTGGTCAATGCAAACAGGCACCTGCATACTTTTGAATCCAAGAAGGGCTTTCCCCTGGGTGCCTTGGTGGCTCAGTGGGTTAAAGCCTCTGCCTTCGGCTCAGGTCATGATCCCAGGGTCCTGGGATCCAGCCCCACATTGGGCTCTCTGCTCAGCAGGAAGCCTCCTCCCCCTCTGTCTCTCTGCTTGCCTCTCTGCCTACTTGTGATCTCTGTCTGTCAAATAAACAAATAAAATCTTAAAAAAAAAAAAAGAAGGGCTTTCCCAGGTTAGCCAGCAGCATTCCCCAACATGGAAATCTGCATGATAAGCAGAAAGGGCCAAGCAGAAAGGGCCGAGCTTAACAATGAAGGTAACCTGTATTACTCAATACATGGACCCGAAGGTTTTTAGGTGCATCATTTCATCTATGCCCTGTACAATCCTCATTTTACATGTGGAGAAATTGGGTACAGGAAAGGAAAGAAAGTTGCTGAAGACCGTAGAGCTAGTAAATGGTGAGATCAGGGTTTAAATCTCAACCTGTATCTTTGAAGTTTGTTTACTGAACCACAGTGGTGTGCTTTCCCTAATAAATGGGGACCAACATTCTTGTTTCATCCAGGTAAGAAAACTGTGGCTTAGTAAATTTGGGGGGTTCATCTAAGAGGCTAGGACCCCAGCCAAGATCTCATATTTTTTTGGTTATCTCACCTTTTTAGTCAAGTTGAAGACTTTCTGAGGGCAGAATCTCTGCTCTATTTTTCTCAGTAGTATGAGCTCCCAGTACAAACTAGGTGCCAACTAATGTCAAGTGAGTGAGTGGGCAGTATCACACTTAGTTCAGTTATTAGCTAAATCTGGTAATGGGTGTGAATTTAACATGGTCTGTAGTGTCTAGAACTCTATTTTATTAGGTGCTTGAAGGAGGAATCTCCTAGCAAAGGAAAGGAGCTTGGTTCCCCAGAGTTGTGGCAACCTTCTGTAGATGTTCTCATTACCCAAAATATTTTGTCTTTTGATTCAACTCACCACTCCTCCTATAAGCCACCCAGTCTCTTATTCCTCTATGTTAACTACTCATGGCTTTAGTCACTATGCAACAGTGTCCAATAGAATTTTCTGTGATGATATAAATGTCCTATATCCATACTGCTCAACATGGCAGCCAGTAGCCACATGTGGCTATTGAGCCCTGGAAATGTAGCTAATGCAACTAGGGAACTGAATTTTGAATTTTATTAAATTTTAATTAATTTAAGTAGTTACATGTGGCTAGTTATTACCATATTGTAAAAGGCAGATCTAGACTTAACTCCCACTTTGCTTCCACCAACCCAGGTTTCTACCTTGAGCCTCCAATTAATTTTCATCTGACTATTGAACACTGCCTGATTTCAATGACCAAATAAGTTCCATCTAGAATGCCTTATTAGCCCCATGCAAGTTTTGTTTGGGTTCTTGATCCCACACAGCTGATCACCTACTACCTGGTTGCTTAGCTGGAGGTCACCTTGGTGTTTCTTGACGCTCTTTCTTCTACACATGGAGACTCTCCTTCCTGTTATCCTTCCTCTTGCCACTGTCTTTGTTCTGACGTTAATCCTGCCTGGATATTTGCAATGATCTTCCCATTGAGTCTCTTTTCTGTAAGCTTCCCCTGGCTTGTGGTTGATTGCATCACTGGTCCCAATTCTTCACTCCTTTGTAATAGAATCATTCACCCATCCATTTGTCATGGCTTCATGGTGGATGGACTTTGAGGTAAGGCTTGGTCATGTGACTTGCTTTGACCACTGGGATGTTGACAAGAGTTATTTGAGCAGAAGCTTGGAATGTGCTTATGCATTTGGGCTTGCCTTTTGTGCTTCTGCTAGGACTCTGAGAAGAAAATGCTCTGGGTAGCTTCTGGTCCAAGGAGGATGAGAGATACTTGAAGTAGACCTGGACCCCATAGATAGT
Organism: Mellivora capensis; assembly: GCA_004024625.1. NCBI lineage: Eukaryota > Metazoa > Chordata > Mammalia > Carnivora > Mustelidae > Mellivora > Mellivora capensis. Next base: position 64,872 of record PISX010009799.1, on the reverse strand, counting down.
CTGGAGTTAAGCCTAGCCTACCCCAGCTAAGGTCACCTATAGCCAAAACACAGGGGCAAGAGTGAGAAGTAAATGTTTATTGCTGTATGCCACTATGATTTTAGAGTGTTTGTTATTTGGCAAAATCTGACTAATACAGACTTTTCATCTCTTCTCCTTACTGCCAAGTCTCCATTGTGAAACATAGATCTATCTTGTTATTGGTATACAGTGTCTGATTTTTCCTGCAGGATGAAATCCAAATGTTTATCCTGGCATGGAAGCCCTCCCTTGCCCAACCTCAGCTTCTTATTTCCATCTCACTCTACATGCTGCTGACTCATTTACCACCAAGAATACTTGAAGGTTTGAAGTATGATTTGGACTTTGTCTCCTTCATACATTTGTTTTGTCTTTCCTTCTGCCTGAACTTTTATGCTGTACCTGTTTTGTTAATTCCTACTTATTCTTCAAAGCCAGCTTAAATGCCACTGCTTAGAAGTGTCCCATTTATGACTTCATGGTACTTCCTTGTATTACTGTTAGAAAACTAATTTCATGGCATTGTAGCAGATTGTGTCTGTGACCTGACTTATGCTGATAGCTTTAGGGAAGTGACTTTATTTTATTCATGCTTGTGTCCTTCATATCTAAGCCTAACCCATTTCTTGGCATAAAGTAGATGCTCAAAACAGGTGTAATGAGTAAATTTTAAGGGACATCATTTGGCAGTCCGCCCTTCTAGGCGGTGTGATGAGCTTGTGGAGAACAGATTAATTTGGAGGTCTCATACAAGCAGCATTCCTGTGGTTCTCATAGTAATTCTGCCAGCAAAGGAGTTATGCCTGGCAGAATATGTTAGAGATTCTGTCTGTTCTGTTCCAGAATAGGTGGGGAGGCAGCATAGTGCCATACTTGGATTACGGGACAAGAGAACCAGTTTGTCACCCTGGCTTTGTCAGCAACTTTTCTTCCTATCTCACTCAGCTTCAGGTTCTTTGTACAATGAGGTTCTTGGATTTGAGAGTCTCCCCAGGCACTTCCAGATCTGATGCACAGCTGGGGTCCCTACAGAATTCCTCAAGTCCCCAGGAGATATATGAAGAGCCATGAAGGGTGGGGCAGCTGGATTAGGGAAACTAGTCCCTCACTATGGTCAGGGAATTTGGTTTTCACCAGCTTTCCCTGGGCTTATACTCTTATTATCCAAATTCTGGATAAAACTGACACCAAAACACAGTAGCTTAAAATAATAATTTATTATTTCTCATGCTTTTGTGGGTTGGCTAGGTTTATCTGGGCAGATTTTGCTGGGGATGTCCTCTGTAGTTACAGTAAGATGATGGCTGGGAATGGAGTTATCTAGAGGCTTAACTTGGCTGGATGTCCAAGATGCCTCAACCTCATTGTTAGCAGCTGATGCCAGCTGTCAGCTGGGGCTGTCAGTGGGGCATCACATGGCCTGTCCATGTGGTGTGGGCTTCTCACAGTATGGTGGCTGACTTCTAAGTAGGAACATCCCAAGAGTGAGAGATCCTAGTGCCTCAGGCAGAAGCTGCAAGACTTCTTATGACCAAGGCTCAGAATTCTCAGAACATCATTTTTGCCACATTTTTGGATAGGCAAGACAGTAAGGCCAGCCCATATTTAAGGAATGAGGCACAGACCCAGCCTCTCCATGGGAGGAATGTTGAGGAATGTGCAGCCCTCTTCAATTCATCTCAGTCTAGGAATGTGCTGAGATAAGGATCTTGGAACTGGAAAATCTTTTAAGACTGGAAAAGCCCAGGTGAATATGGCTAAACATTTTGGGGTGCCTTGGGGGCTATCCTCAAGGTTGAGAAGGGGTAAGTCTAGATTTCATCCTAGTTTTGATCAGAGCATCTCTCTGAGGTTTGGATTCAGCTGTTCTTTTTTTTAAAAAGTTCCATGACTTTTAAAGGTAATGCCATGATCAGGGTTTTGTATGGGTCCCACAGGCTTAGAAAACAAATGTATGTTGAGTAAGTTGTCCCCTAGGCATTTATAGTTCATTCTGGGTACCTACAGCAGAAGACAGAGATCAGTCTTGGCCTGACCTTATAGACAGAAGTGCTTTCTTAGATTGGGGCTTCTCAGGAGCCCAGGCAGAACTTGAGGAGACTCTCTTCTTATGGAAAAACACACTTTGGAACTTTGTTAAATTTCTCACTGGTCTAGATTTCTCCCGGAATATTAATTTTGTTAAAATTAAGTATGAAATATAGACCAGGTGTGAGAGTTCCTTGAGGAGACAAAACCATTTCACCCATATAAGGAAAAACTAAATCTAGCGTATTTTATCAACATAAGCAAAACTTAAGTTACTTCTTGTCAGTGTCTCTGATAATCATAAAGGAAATTGAAGTCATCTTCCTAAAACTAACATGAGATAAGTTTTAAATTTCTTAAATTTTTTAAAATTTTATCTAAATTCAATTGATTAACATATAGTCTATTATTAGTTTCAGAGGTAGAGTTCTGTGATTCATCAATTGCATATAACACCCAGGGCTCATTATACCACGTGCCCTCCCTCATGCCCATCACCCTGTTACCCCATCCCCCCACCTACCTCCCCTTCAACAACCCTCAGTTTGTTTCCTGTAGTTGAGTCTCTTATGGTTTGTCTCCCTCTTTGATTTTATCTTATTTAATTTTTCCCTCCCTTCCCCCATGATCCCCTGTTTTGTTTCTTAAATTCCATATATGAGTGAAATCATATGATAATTGTCTTTCTTTCATTGGCTTATTTCACTTAGCATAATACCCTCCAGTTCCATCCACGTTATTGCAAATGGTAAGCCTTCATTATTTCATTCTTTTTGATGGCTGAGTAATATTCCAACATGTGTATGTGTGTGCATGTGCATGTGCGTGTATGTGCACACATGTGTGTCACACCTTCTTTAGCCATTCATCTGTCAAAGGACAACTGGGCTCTTTTCATAGTTTGGCTATTGTGGACAATGCTGATATAAACATTGAGGTACAAGTGCCCCTCTGGATCACTACATTTGTATCTTTGGGGTAAATCCCTAGTGTGCAATTGCTGGCTCATAGGGTAGCTCTATTTTTTTAACTTCTTGAGGAACTTCCATACTGTTTTCTAGATAATTACTTAAAAAATTTTTTTTTCACTGTATACATGAAATTTTAATTATAAAATTAATAATTTATGACAGATATATATCAAATATAGGTGAAATTTCTTTTTATGGGCCATAAAGTGATAGTTTTCTTATGTTAATTTAAAATAAATCTAACATAATTTTTTTAAATTTCTTTTCAGCATAACAAAATTCATTGTTTATGCACCACACCCAGTGCTTTTAACCAATTCTCTGCTATCTGGAAACCCCATTAAAATAACCAGTCATTGTAAGGTTAAACAACTTCCTCATTTTCACTTTATAAACCACCCTGTAATGCCATGCCCCTGAGCTTCATATCAGTTTTAAATTTTGAAAGCTTCAGTTCACAAACTGTTCTTATATGCCCAATTAACTCTTACTAAATACTATTTATTGATCTAGTGGTTTTAATTTTGCTATTTCTGGATTTTTGACATTGTTAACTCAGTTTTTTCGCTTGAAGTCTGGGTCCACAGGTTGTACAACCTGTAGTACTTGTCACACTTCTATCATCAGGTGTATATGAACTTTATTTATTTATTTTTTAGATTTTATTTATTTATTTGACAGAGAGATCACAAGTAGGCAAGAGAGGCAGGGAGAGAGAGGAGGAAGCAGGCTCCCTGCGGAGCAGAGAGCCCGATGTGGGGCTCGATCCCAGGACCCTGGGATCATGATCTGAGCCGAAGGCAGAGGCTTTAACCCACTAAGCCACCCAGGTGCCCTGTATATGAACTTTAAAAGGAGATACTAACTGAAGCCCTTTTTGAAAAAGCCTAAGAACATCAACTTCCTGTGCTGTTAGTTGTCATTTGCCCCATTAGACTGAAATCTCTTTAGGGGTAGGAAGTGGGGTTTCCCCACCTCTGTGTCCCCCTGGTATCCTATTTGCACACAGGATGTTCTCAATGATGTTTATACCTAGGTTGGATGAATTTAAAAGCTCCAAGCTGTCCTAATGACTGTTTCCTTGGGAATCCCTTCATAAATCTCTGAGTGGCCCTGGATTCAGTGCTTTGAAGAAAATGTTTTACACTTAAAAGGGAGAGGGCTATCTTTCCTCCTTGGATGGAATTGTGGCTGGGCTAGGGTGAAGAGAGGTGACTCACCATAAAGGTTAGGGTGGACAGGGAGGGGAGGAAGACTTGGCTGTCATGCTACTTGGGGAACCACCCCAAGGTTGGGTTTGTCCCGCTCCTTGTCTGCTTTTAGTCATTGGGGTTATTAGGTCCTGTTGCACATGGCCCTGACTCTCAGCTGTTAGACGTATAAGATAGGTTGAGAATAATCCAGGTCCAAAACCTGCCATAAATTTGTCATGATTCAATTTCCCTTTTCAGGCACCACACTGAGTATGTATATTTATGTGTATCTGATGGAGGCTTGGGAATTAGATTACTTTAGGACCATTGGCTGTTCAAGCACATGTCCTTGCCCCTCTGGGTGCAAATGTCAGTGGGAAAAATGGAAAAGCAGTAGATGGTCCCTGCAAGGGCAGCACTCACCCTGCCACTTTCTTCTCCTTCAAATTACTGGTTGGTTCAGTTGAAGGGCTCTTCCTGGTATGTGTGGCTGTTTGCTGGTGGGGACTTGGGGTAACAGGAGTGAATCTTTCTGGACTGATGAAGCCAGACAATATGGAAGTCTTGAGCCTTCAGTAATAGAATCTGTCTTGGTTTGAGTTTTCTCCCAAGAGTAGAGTCTGAGACTGTGGCTTGGGTGCAGGTAATTTTCTGGGAGGTGATCTTAGGAGACAGAGGGGTGGAACCAAGGAGGATGAGAAGGAAAGAGAAAGAATCAAAATAAGGTTGTATTACTGTGAACATAAAATAAATACTATGTTTTGCAAAGCATAGAGAATGTCCCCCTGAATGACAAGAGACTGGGGCATTTGTCCAGTGGTGCCTTCTTCCCTCATTGGCTGTGGGTAGCCCCTAGAATGTTGAGGATATGTTTGTCAGTGAGAAGTGAGTCTGCACTTACAAGGAACTGTCCACCAAGCAGGCTAGAGTCAGAGGTGAGCTGAGCAGATGTGATGTAGGACATCTTCTACTTCCAAAAGGGATGACGTCTGATGATGTCTTGAACCATAAGGAGTAATGAGCCCTTAGGACTTACTCATTGAGAAGGAACAGGAGCAATGGGTTAGGTGGTAGACTTGACTAATTCAGGAATGTTTAAAATAGAATTGTTGCTAGTTAGAAGACCCACCACTATTTTCTACTCTTGGTTTTACTTTTATCAACTTGAGGTATTTTCTCATCTGCGACCAAAAATATGCTATTAAAAATAAGTGCTTGGGGTGCCTGGGTGGCTCAGTGGGTTGGGGCCTCTGCCTTCAGCTCGGGTCATGATCCTGGGGTTCTGGGATCAAGCCCCGCATTGGGCTCTCTGCTCAGTGGGGAGCCTGCTTCTTCCTCTCTCTCTCTCTCTCTCTCTGCCTGCCTCTCTGCCTGCTTGCAATCTCTGTGAAATAAATAAATAAATAGAATCTTTTACAAAAATAAGTGCTTCACACTTACCTTTAGTTTTACCATTTCTGCTGCATTTCTTTAAGGAAATCCAAATATTTGAAATATTTGGAGAGAGAGTGGCCAAAACTTGTCTAAAATTAATGAGAGGCCATAAGCAAGAGGCTCTGTGTACCAAATTGGGAGAAATATAAAGCATACACACACACACACACACACACACCATCATAGTCAAACTGCTGAAAACCAAAGATAAAAACTTGAAGGCATCCAGACAGAAAGCAAATACTATGTAAAAAAAAAAAAAAAAAGAATAAAAATAAAAGCATTTTTTCTATTCCATTCTCTCTTTTTTTCTCCTCTTGGGACTTCAATTATATGTATGTTAGACTGCTTAATATTGTCCAACAGCTTCTGAAAGTTTTTTTCTATTTTTCACTCTATTTTTCTTTTGGGGCTTGAGTATGTATAATTTTTATTGACCTATCTTTAAGTTCATTGATTTCTTGCTCAGTTGTGTGCATCCTGCTGATAAGGCCAGAGGAAGAATTGATCTCTGAAATTGCATTTTATATTTCCATCATTTCCATTTGATTCTGATTCACTGCTGAAATTCCCTATCAGTTCATGTTTCTATTAAGTTCATCAGATCATATTCATGTTCAGTGTTTCCATAGATTTCTTAACATAGTACTCAGTTATTTTAAAGTCTGTGTCTGACAGTTCTAACATCTGAGTCTTGTGAGTCTGGTTCTGTTGGTTGTTTTATCTTTCTACATTTGTTTGTTTTTTCTTGCCTTTTTTTGTGTATCTCAAAATTTTTTATTGCATGCCAGATATTGATGGTAGAAAAATAGAGACTGAAGTAAACATCATTTATATCCAGAAAAGGATGTGCCTCTTCTACAGGCCATCAGAATGGGTGGTTGAGTCAGTCTACTTAGGAACTGAGCTGGGTTTTGACCTTGTTTCTGCTATCATTTCCTTCAGTACACCACAGACTTCAGATTCCTCTATCAGTGAGATGCTGTTATCTTGTGCTTAGTGTGGGGATTGGAGTGTTTGGGGGGTTGTCTCAGTTTTCCTGTTTCACACTCAGCTTTCAGTAGTAACTGAAAGTGTGGTCAATTTCTCCAAGATCCTGACACTCAGAGACTTTGTTGCTTGTTACAGGGTGCTCTTGATGGGGACTGGGGCTGGGCAATGTCTCACTTTGCTGGTCTAGCCTCAGGCTTAGGCAGGGGCTGTGTACCTGAGTCTTAGGGATAGGGATTTATCAGCATACCTCCCACTCCCATGGAAACCAAACTCCGTAGGGTTTATCTGTATTGGATCTTGGTTGGGAGAGAATTTTCTGCCCCTTTTCAGTAGTAGCAAACTTCTGCTTTGTATTCGTGTAGTATTCTGGGCTTGAGAGCATTTCTTTCCTATACTCCGCAGCTTAAGGCTGTTGCTTCATCTGAAGGAGGGTCTGGGAAGTGTGTAGTGCACAGAAGTGTGCAGAGGCAGCAGATTACCACCTGTATACCTGCACCACCTTAGGGCACTCATTCCAGTGTCCTCTCTTGCACCAGTCTTTCTATGTGCTTCTGGTGAAGGCCCATAACAAAGAATTTGTGAGCAACTTGGGAACTCTCTTTGTGCCTGGGACTCAAGGAATTCTAAACTGATATTCTGGCCCACACTTGGCTTTTTAGAATTCGCTAAAGTTTTAACTGATTTCTTCTTACCCACTTTTGTGGTGACCTCCTTTGTCAGGCTGTGGGGAGCTGACGAAGGTGAAACAGATTGTGTGATTCCTCTCTCCTCGGAGGTGTTTTCATCCTTTGGAATTTAGTTCACTTGCTTGCTTTGTGACCTTAACTCTCTGATGGGCTCAAAAGAGTTACGTTTTTGTAGATTTTCTGGCTTTTCCTTATTGTTAGAGTAGGAAGAAGTGTTCTTCTGTGACTTTCTAGATCCTTTGTGGAAGTGGGGCAGCTATTATTTGAATGTCTATTATACGCAGAGAACTGGGCCAGGCTCTGTTTGTTGACTTTGCATGATGACTTGTCTTTTTTGACATATCCCTCTTGACGGACAACTTACTGATTTGTGGAAAAGCCACTTCCTGGGTTTCTCCCTCAACTTTAACATCACAGTATCTGGGATGGCAAGGCCCCACCCTGGTCCTGTATCCAACATTCTGGAATACCATCCTGACCCTGGCCCAGCATCACTTTCCTGGGAGGGGATGGTTGTCATGTCTATTTTTCTATCTAAGGGTAGTGTGGCAGAGTAGGAGGAGATCAGGCATGTTGTCAGAACTAACTCCATGAGAGTGTTGACTAGATGTCCCTTCACTTGGAGTTGAGTTCAAGCAAATGTCCTCCAGTTCTCCTGTCCTAACATTAGAGATTGGACCAAGTTTCCTTAGAATGGATCCTTCAGACCATGGTGGGCCAGTGATTCCTAGAGTTTTGAGATTTATATGCACATACATATTTTCTCATTTAAGAGGTAATAGAAAGGCAACTGCTATCAGATGGGGTTATAGGAAATGCCCTGTTAAAAGTAGTGCTCAGATTTGGGAAGGAGGAAACCGCTGCTGAGCTTCTATATATTTCAAGAGGGTTAGCATCCCTGTCCTCCACCATTTCATTCAGGCCATCTCAGACTTTACATAGCTTATTTCTTGGGCAGATCAGTGGTTGCCGGGGCCCAGGGTTCAGGGGAAGGAGATGAGAACTTTTTGGGAGATGGAGGTGTTCTGCATCTTAATGGTACTGGTTGTTACATGGGCCTGTTGTATGTATTTAGCAAGACTCATTGGACTGTTTTTATTAAGATGGGTGAAATGTGTTGTATGTAAATTATACTTAAATTTTTTGTATTCTTTTTAAAAATGTTATGCTATTCACCATACAGTACATCATTAGTTTTTGATGTAGTGTTCCATGATTCATTGTTTGCATATAACACCCGGTGCTCCATGCAATATGTACCCTCCTTACTACCCATCACTGGGCTAACCCATCCCCCAGCCCTCCCCTCTAAAACCCTCAGTTTGTTTCCTGGAGTCCATAGTCTCTCATGGTTCATCTCCTCCTCTGCTTTATCCCCTTCATTTTTTCCTTCCTTCTAATGTCCTCCATTTCTATTTCTTATGTTCCACAAATAAGTGAAACCATATGATAATTGAATTTCTCTGCTTGACTTATTTCACTTAGCATTATCTCCTCCAGTCCCATCCATGTTGATGCAAAAGTTGAGTATTCATCCTTTTTGATGGCTAGTCTATTTTCTGACATCTTTTCTCATATTCATATATATACACATACACATATGTATGTATATGCCTAGCAACAACCCATAGTATTGTTTCAAACTTTTGTTCAAAATTTATGCATTCAGTTTCAGAATATACAGATCATTCTGCAGTTTGCTTTTTGCAATCAACATTATTTTTTGAAAACTACTCATAATGATATGTATCTAGGTCTAGATAATTTCTCTTACTGTTGTGTTCTATTATACTAACATACCATAATTAGTTTATAATTTTCATTTTTTTGTTGTTATTGTTAGGAACATGTAGCATGATCTTCCTTTACTAACTACACAGTGCATCCCAAATCCCACCCAAAGATCCCAATTTTCACATTTTCCCCTTCCATTAATTACTCTGACCCTATTGCAAGTCAGTTTTCTAAAATAGGTGTTGGCAAATGTTTCCTTAAAGGGTCAGAGAGTAAATATTTTAGGTTTTGTCAGCCAGGGGGTAAAACTAAGAATATGATGTGGGTATTTATATAGCCAGTAGAAAAAGTAAAAACCATTTAAAATGTAAAAGTAAAAACCATTGTTAGCTCATAAACTGTGAAAAAGCGATGACTTGGTAGGATTTGATTCATGCACCATAGTTTGTTGATCCCTATAGATTCTTACAGTTCCAGAAAATTTTCTGGTTCTAGTATGAATTTATTAATTAATAGATAAATTAATCCATGTGTTAATCATACACACAAACATACTTGCATACACACACACTGTAAGAAGTTAGGTTGTTGTCACATCCACACTTCTTTTTAATTTAATTTAATTTTTTTTATTTTTTCAATGTCCCAAGATTCATTGTTTATGTACCACACCCAGTGCTCCATGCAATACGGGCCCTCCTTAATACCCACGACCAGGCTCACCTAACCACCCACCCTTCTCCCCTCCAAAACCCTCAGTTTGTTTCTCAAAGTCCACAGTCTCTCTCATGGTTTGTCTCCCACTCTGATTTTCCCCAATTCACTTTTTCTTTCTTTCTCCTAATGCCTTCCATGTTATTCCTTATGCTCCACAAGCAAGTGAAACCATGTGATAATTAACTCTCTCTGCTTGACTTATTTCATTCAGCATAATTTCCTCCAGTCCCATCCGTGTTGATACAAAAGTTGGGTATCCATCCTTTCTGAAGGAGGCATAATACTCCGTTGTATATATGGACCATATCTTCTTTATCCATTTGTCTGTCGAAGGGCATCTTGGCTCTTTCCACAGTTTGGTGACTGTGGCCATTGTTGCTATAAACATTGGGGTACAGATGGCCCCTCTTTTCACTACATCTGTATCTTTGGGGTAAATACCCAGCAATGCAACTACAGGGTCATAGGGTATCTCTATTTTTAATTTCTTAAGGAATCTCCACACTGTTTTCCAAAATGGCTGCACCAACTTGCATTCCCACTGACAGTGTAAGAGGGTTTTCCTTTCTCCACATCCTCTCCAACACTTGTTGTTTACTGTCTTGTTAATTTTGGCCATTCCATCCATACTTCTGAGTGAGGAAAGCCCCAGGGGAAATGGAGTCCCATTTCCTGCAAATTTGCTGTTGCCCTTGGTTTTTAGAAGCAACAGTGCTGAGAGTGGCTCCATTTTCTACCTGCAAGGTGCCTCATGTTTCTGTGTCATCTTAGCTGGTGGTGTGCCATTTTTTTTGTGGTAACTGGACATATAACAATGATGCTTCTGTTTTCATGGTTGTTTGCAGTTGTAGGAACACAAAGGTACAATCTCCCACACACCCTATAACACTCTTACAAGGAATGTGATGTATGTATTGGGTAGGGTCTCCATTATCTCAAGGATAAAATGCTGTGAGGTTTTTGGAGGAGCAGTAGAAGGCAGAACCACACAAATGTGCAGAACTCTGGAAAACAGACATTAGGGAGCATCAAAGGGTTTGACTTCATCTTTCTAAAGATAGGATAGGGAATGGGGTATAGGCAAGACTGATATGGGGGAAATACCTACCCCATGTTGTTCCCCTAGAGGACTAGGACAGAAAGATTAATGGAATAGATAACAATTAAAAAAAAGACTCAGATTAAATCTGTTTTTCATAAAACCTGAATCCTAAGTAGAATTTGGCATGGCCATTTTCTGTCCTCCCAGTAGGACTACATTCAGATTCACTATGGCAATTGACATCTAAGCTACTCTACCATTTTTGGGCAAAGCATCCTTAGAGTCTCTTTCTCTAGTGACCTTGAAGGCACTCTCTGGGAGATGGTTGCCTTAGGGGACTATGTAATGTTCCTTACTGGTACAAGGACAACCATTTGTGTGTTGAGAGAAGAGATACAAGGGAGGGCCAAGGAGGGTGTGTGTGTGTGTGTGTATGTGTGTGTGTGTGTGTTTGTGTGTTGGCAGTGGTAGAGAACGGATAGAGAAACTGTCCCTTTTCAAAATGCCAAACACACATAGAAAGCATGCTTCCAGATCCCAGTGCTCTCTCCGATTCTATCAGTCTCCCAAATGTGGACTGGCCCAGTGCTGCAGTCTTTCACTCCCACCATTCCCTGCCTCTTATTGTCCACCTCTCCACCTTCTGTTTCCCTCCAGCAAACACACTTCCCACTTCTGTCTCAGCCACACTGGTATGACAGAACCCAGAGAAGATAGGACAATAAAGAGAACAATTTGTTGAAGATTTCCCGAAGAGGTGCCCCCTCGAGTGTCTTCCAGGCCCTGAACCTGAGTGATGGGGCTTATGCTGTGACTTGGGCAGGCAACCCCATGAAGAGATGAGTGGCATCAGTAGATAGAGCTGGTAGATGAGGTAAGGGTCCTTGCCTTCTTTTCCAGAATTCTCTACCTGTACCTGGGGCAAGTCACTGTCAGAGCTGGTAATCAGTGCAGGTTTCCGACCACTAGTTTTATGATCTATTGATTCAAACATGCTGCCTTTTATGTGGATCAAAGAGCTCAGCAGTGAAGCCCTACAACTCCCAGAGCTCAGTTTTGCTGCAGCCCACACAGAGGGCTGCCTCAGACTGTTTGTACCTCAGTGATATCTTCTAAGTGATTCTGTGAATAGAGATGTCTATTCCCTGCAGAGATGGAACAGCGCAAAGAGAGGAACCCAGAGGTAGGATTCTATAAGAAAACAAAGCTCACTAGTGAACCAAACATCCACAAGTTTAAATATTTAAATCCAAGTTTCAGCTGAGAGGAGAATTTGCCATGAAGTACTGTCAGGCTCTGGTGTTAATTCCCTGCTGTAGAACACGGAGGGCCTTTTGTCCCCTCTGGCATCTGCACATGCTGCTCCCTGAGCCAGGTACGTGCATCTCCCCACTACTGATCCCCCAGTGAATTCTCACTCATGGCTTGGACACCGCTTTAGTATCTTCCTGTGCTGTCTCGGCACTGGACTTTCCTGTTACAGAACTTGTGATGTGGGTTGCTATTGCTCACGCATTCACCTGAGTCTTCCACTAGATCAGAAATAGTATCCTCACAGCCCATCGATGAGCTTGGGACAAGGCTGAATGGAGCTGAAATGACCCCTGGAATGGCCAAAGGCACACAGACCCAAAGAGCAGACCCCTAGAGCATCATGGTCAGAAAAGCAAGAGTGATCATCAAACCAGGTGGCACAATGTGCCATAGTGAGGAGAGGCAGGAGGTCAGGAGCTGAGAATGTGAGGACTGGCCTTGGGATGAGTTCCTGCAGGCTGCAGTTCTAGATGCCAGCTGTGAACCATGCCAGGATGTCTTCACTCATTCCCTGCTTGCTGGATGAGGATGAGGAGGTCAGGCAGGGGGTTCAAGGTGCTGGGATGGGCCAAAGGCTCAGTACCAGGCATGTGGGATCTGAAGCTTATACCAGGGGCTCATGCTAAGGGGTGCTGTGACTCTAGGACAGGTCCAGAGGGTGTGCAAACTCAAGAGTGGCTTCAACATAAAAGCTCCAACAGCTCAGACATGTAAGGCAGAGTAGGAGATGCTGGACATTAGGTGTGTTCAACTCCTGGCAGGGTTTATCCAGGGTTGGTGATGGGCAGTGTAGGAGCCAGGATCCCTACAGGGGGAGAAGATATAGATACGCAGACTTCAGAATCCAGGTGAAGCTGGACAGAAAAAAATAGCATGGTTTTTATTAGCTAGGTTTCCCCTGAAGTGGACTCAGTGTCTCAGGAACATAGACCATCCTATCTTATTCTTCTGCATTCACTTGTCTCCCAGGCCTGCTGTGTAGAAGACCCTGAAGAACATTTGGTTGAACAGAACTAAAATCCAGCTTGGGAAGGTCAGAGAGGAGAGGAGAGAAGACTGACTGACTGCCCAATCCAGAGACAAGGATTCCAGAGCAAGTCATTTATTTGGGAAGTAAAGGGAAACAGTGATGGGGAAGGGTAGGAGTGAGGCTGGGAAGGGAAAGCAGCCAATCAGATGTGTTATGAAATGAGTGAGCACTTAGCAGTCCACCTTGCTGGGAGCTCTGGGAGCCAGTGTAGACCGTGCCCCAGAACCATCCTGCTTCTGGAGCATGGGAGCCTGGGCATTTACCCAACAATTCTCATCTGTCATTGGCTGACAGTTGCTTTTCCAGAACTTCAATTTCTTCTTCATCATGGATGGGGTGAAGTGACACTAGCACCAGAAAAAAAAATCCAGACAAAGAAGTGCAGTGCTGACAGTGAGCTTCTGGGCCCATGTGCCCTGAATTGATAAGGCTTGAGTGCTAAGGCATACTGGTACACCTGCCATAAATCTTCAGCGTGAAGACTTGCTCCTGGACCATCACACACCAGGGTCAATTTTGAGCAGCTGTGAATAGTGTGCCTGCACGGACCCTTGATCTGGCTGCTGACACTCCACTTGCCCCTGTTGAACTGGGTGTGGTGGAATCTGTAGGCGTTCCCACTACACTGAGTCTCTGGAGGAGGGACACCCCATCTTGATTCTCCTGCATTCCCTTGTCTCCCAGGCCTGCTGTGTAGAAGACCCTGAAGAACTTTTGGTTGAACAGAACTAAACTGCAGCTTGGGAGGGTGAGAGAGGAGAGGAGACTGACTTACTGCCCAAGGGCCCAGCGGGCACCATCAGTGACCAGTATTCCCAGGTGCATGCCGGCCTCACCTGAGCCTCCTATGGGCAGCAGCAGCAGACAGTCACAGAGGGCTTTCTATCTGCCAGGCATTGTGCTCCAACCCTTACATACTTTCTCTCATTTAGTCACCAGTGCCTTTGGAGGTAAGTACCAGAAGCATCCACACTGTACAGGTGAAGGAAACTTGAAAGTCTGAGAATGCAGTTTGTCCCGAACCTCTATTCTTTTTCAAATTAATTATTTTTATTAACATATAATGTATTATTTGCCCCACGGTACAGGTCTGTGAATTGTCAGGCTTACACACTTCACAGCACTCACCATAGCACATACCCTCCCCAATGTCCATAACCGCACCACCTTCTCCACAACCGCCCTCCAGCAACCCGCAGTTTGTTTTGTGAGATTAAGAGTCTCTTATGGTTTGTCTCCCTCCCAATCCCATCTTGTTTCATTTTTTCCTTCCCTTCCCCCCACGACTCCCCACCATGTCTCTCAAATTCCTCATATCAGGGAGATCATATGATAATTGTCTTTCTTTGATTGACTTATTTCCCTCAGCATAATACCCTCTAGTTCCATCCACGTCATTGTAAATGGCAAGATTTCATTTCTTTTGATGGCTGCATAGTATTCCTGTGTGTGTGTGTGTGTGTGTGTGTGTGTATCTATCTATCTCACATCTTCTTTATCCATTCATCTGTTGATAGACACCTAGGTTCTTTCCATAGTTTGGCTATTGTAGACATTGCTGCTATAAACATTCAGGTGCATGTGCCCCTTTGAATCCCTACATTTATATCTTTAGGGTAAATACCCAGTAGTGCGATTGCTGGGTTGTAGGGTAGTTCTATTTTCAACTTTTTGAGGAATCTCTATTCTTTGACATGACGCCCATATGGGACACTGACCTTCAATTTACTTCTTCCTGTGAATAGGCAGCTTGTCCCAAACCCAAGGCTGTCATGCTGGGTGAGCTCATAGCAAAATCTGTGCACTTTGGAGAACAGAGGTTCCCTAGACTCAAGACCTCATGGAGCCCAGCCTTCATTTTACAGTGAGGGGAAACGCCTGCTCCAAGGTTCCCCCAGCGAGGTCTAGAGCCTCCCCTAGGATTCTAAGATCAGAGCTGCATTCATTCATTCACATTGCCTCTCCTTCTGACAGAAAAGCATTTTTCTAAAAATAATTCTGCTTATGTGACCCATTTTCTAGGTTGGATTTTCCCAGGTGAATATTTTATGTGTGTGGATAAGTGGATACCTTATAGAATTGTTATGCAATGTTTAGTCTAGGAGAAAAGGCTAATTTTTGGCAAGAATTCTGTGGCTATTAGAAAGAGCTCCTTGGTAGGACCAAGTCTCGGGACTTGGGAAAGAAGGCTGAAGGAGACTGAGGCAGCCCTGCCCTCCAACGTCTATAGCTATCCAATACCCTGAAGTCAGTTCAGCCTGAAATTATTCTCAGGAGGCCTTCTCTGCCCTATTTCCTGGGTTCACGAGTCCTACATACTTATTCCAATGTTTAGGGCATTGTCCAGGAAAATGATTTGGACTGCTGCTGGAAAGACATCTTTCTTTCCCAGAGTTTCGTATGCATGTAAATTTCCAATTTTAAGAAATGAGACTGATATTTTGCTGGGTCTGTGGAAGGAGGGAACAGGATCACAGTCACTCTCTGGATGCCTGTCCTTCCCTCTCCTTTCCATATACTCATCTCTGTTGTTGGCCTGGGAGAGCCCAGGTCCTCACTTGGCTCTCAACATTCACCTTCATGGCCCCAGGATCTTGTATCTCTGTCTTGTCAGACTTGTCCTCCCTCAGCCTCTGGTTTCCAAGAAACAGAAAATTTGAGTGGCCCAATTCTGTGCCTTCTAGTTGTCCACCTCTGACATGGAAATATTCTGAGGATATTTATCCTGACTGTTCCCCCAGTGTCCTCTGTCTCTGGTGTTAACCTAAAAAATGCCAAACCTCTCTGTCATTTCCTGGGGCAGACCAACATTTCCAGGCCAGGTCTCATTCTTTCTGGAAACTTAGAGAAAGTAGGTATCAGTGCAGAGTCCCTGCTGGGGACCTCCATCATTAAGGCTATGGTTGTGCCCACAGAATGATCTCTATAGGAAAAGGTACCAGGAGGCAGTGGTGATCAAGGTAAACACATCATGAGTTTCCAGACCAGACTGCACCACCAGATACACCTGCAGGGCTTACAAAAATATAGAATCTTGGGTCTCACATCAGTTAGCTTTTGCTGTGTAACAAACTGCTTCAAAGTGTAATGGCTTAAAAATCAGCCACTTATGTAACTCATGATTCTATAGGGGGTTATTTTGGTCTGTGCTTACTCATCTGAACTTGGTGGGTTTCCCTGAGGCAGTGTGGTCCACTGGCAGATTGACTGAGACTTGGTTTATCTGGGAAGACCTCCCTTACATCTGCTGGGGCAACCAAGGCAACTGGACCCCAAGTGTCTCAGCTTCCAGCAGGCCAGCTCAGGCTTGTTCACATGGAGCCACAGAATCCAGGAGCAGTGAGAGGGTAAGCCCTGAAGCACAGGCTCCTCTCAATTCCCTGATTATGTCACATTTGCTCATGTCCTGTTAGTAAAGCTAGTCACGTGGACAAGCCCAGAGTCTTTGTAGGATGGGCCCACTCAAGGTCATGGACACGAGAGGTGTGAACAAATGGAGGGCATTACTGAAAACATCTATCACAGATGTACTGAATTTGGAGGGTTGCCCCAGGAATCCCTAGTTTTAACCGGTGCCCTGGGTAATTCTCACATAGGAGGTCGTCGGAAACCACTGAATACAATGATGGGTTGCATTGATGGGATGTTTGCAGAAGCAAGGCAAGTAACAAATGCTTGATGTCACAGGTGTAGGGCAACAGGAGATGCTCAGTCTGGGTGAACTGGACAGTCCCCAAATGGAAGGAATTAAAAATCATTTTTCTTAACATATTGACCAGGCCAAACCACTTAGGTCCCAGTGGCACATGGCTATAAGCCCATGGCCCTGTTTTACCATGATGACTTCCAAAAATATTAGAAAGACAAGTGGCCCTGGAAGGAGAGGCCCTGCATCACTCCACATAGACCACTACTTGTATCCCAGCTGCCTTACTGTGGGTGCTAAAGCAGGGCAGCTGGCACTCAGGAGGTCTCCCTTCCTCCCTCCCATCTCAGACTCAACCCCTCCCCCTTCCCATTCCCCCTGAGATCCTCCCTGACCGGCCTCCACTTCATTTCTCCTTCCGGCTCTTCTCACCATGTTTTCTCTGTTCATGGGTTTCTGTCCCTCTCTCCCAGGAGAACATAAGCACCAGGGACTCTGTTTTGTCCACTTCTGGGCCCTAGAGCCTGGCACTCAGCAGGCCCTTCGTGAGTATTTCTTCAATGAATGGAACTCCCTCGCCCTCATCTTTAATTTTGATCACTCCTCTTTGTTGCTCAGGGTCTGGCCTCAGGAACAGTGCCAGCCTGGCTTCAAGCATCTCTCTCAGTGCTCTATGCTTTCTCTGTGGATTGAAGCATGTTGAAGAGATAGATTCCTCCCATGTATGCCCTTCTTCCCCCCAAATCTTTTGCCCTGTAAGAGTTTTCTCTTGAAGATTCTCAGAGATGGATGAAATCTCCCATCCTCTCTGAGTCAGGCCTCATCTGGGGAAGAGCCAGGACAGTGGGAGGGATTGCGAGACCTGGGAGTGAGCACATGTTTGGAGACCTTTGCTTTAGGTGTTCCTCCACTCAGCATTTATTATTATTATTAATTGTTATCATTATTGTTATTATGGTGAGAACATTTAAAAAAAATTTTTTTTAAAGATTTTATTTGTTTGCAGAGAGAGTGAGCACAAGTGGGAGAAACAGCAGACAGAGGGAGAAGCGGCTCCCTGCCGAGCAGGGAGCCTGATGTGGGACTTGATTCCAAGACCTTGGGATCATGACCTGAGCTGCAGGCAGACACTTAACTGACTGAGCCACACAGTTGTCCCAATGGTGAGAACATTTTAGTCCAACTCTCAGCAAATTACAATGATATGATAAAACTTTTCTGTTGTAGTTGCCATGTTATACATTAGAGCCTCCTCTCATAGCTGAAAGTTTGTACCCTTTAACTAACCACTCCCTACCCCTTCATCCCTCCAGCAGAAGCAACTGCTTTTCTACTCTCTATTTTATGAATTTCACTTCTTTTTGTTAGTTTCCACATGTAAGTGATACCATGCAGTATTTGTGTTTCTCTGTTAACTTAGCATAATGTCCTCAAAGTCTATCCCTTCTGTTGTAATGGTAGGATTCCTTCTTTCTCAGGCTGATTAGTATTTTGCTGTATATATGTATCCCATCTTTATCCATTCATCCTCTGATGGACACTGAGATTGTTTCCCTGTCTTGGCTATTGTGACCAATGCGGCACCACCGGCTCTTTAGAATGCAGACTGTTAGGACTATGGGGACCGTGTCTCATAGATAGACCTGGAGGGGGATGGGTGTGTGTGTGTGTGTGTGTGGCCAGCATGGGGCCTGCAGCTCAGTGTATCACTGGGCCCCTTACTTACCTAGGGAGCATTTGAATTTGCTCCCCCGGATCTTACAGGCAAGGAAATTGAGCTTCAGGAATGTTAGAAATTCTGCCCACAGTCCCAGAGCCAATTTGAGACCCCACCTTCCCACTTCCTGGACCACCAGATTCCCACCACACCACCCTTGCCCTCTCTCATCCTAAAGGGGTGAGCAAACCAGATTTTTCCTTACCAAACCAAATTCCAGCTTGACTGCCCCTGAAATAAACAATATGCATGGGTCCGAAGATGCTTTTAGAAAAAGAGAAAAGGATTTAAGCATTATGTAAAGATAAACAGGAACTCCCAGGAGGCTGGGGTTTGAACTGTTCAAGAGGGAAACAGAGCCCCCCAGATGGGCTTTTGATGCATCTGTTTAAAATACAGGGGAACAGGAGAACATTGCAGCAGAACCCAGTCTTCTCAGAAATGTGGCGGTGTTGGAGCTCCTGGGGGGCAAATCTCCTGCAGCGTATATCTGTTTCTCTGTTACTGCTTAGACAAAATCATCCAACCGCTTGGGTTTGCATCTCTCTGGAAGCAGGAGGGAGCAGCCCAGGCTGTTTTAGATCACAGTTTACCGGCTGGAGATACGGCACTTTTTCAAGGGCCAAATGTTAGAGGCAGACGCACCATGTTCCCACTCAGAAATCCAGGACTTATTGGATGGGAAATCTCACATAAAACATGAAAATCCAGCAGTTCCAAGTATCAGAGAAGTTGCAGATCCAGGTCTTTTTCCGATATGCCTCAAAGCATGTCCAGATGGCCCACTGGAAAGAGTGTGTTGCTTTACGATGCCAGGAGACGGTCCTGCAGGGGTCTCCCCTAGTCTGGGTCAGGTGGGGTGGGTGGCATTGCTAAATGGGCCTGGAACCAAATGACACTTGTTCAGAGGAGAAGCTCTGTGCTTTATTTGTGGGACAATGGGTGCTCCACCCAACCCCATCTCTTTTCTGGTGGTCTGGCAGGAGGAGAGGCTGGGCCGCCTCTGCCAGAACATCCCAGCATGTAACACAATTAGACCATATTGCAATAGGAGAGCATTTGCTCAACCCAACTTCCCGAGTATCCTTGGCTTTTAAGACCAGTGCCTGAGGCCAATGAGATGCTATTTCTGCAGAGGAGTTGTGGGGGGATAAAGTAGCCTTTTATAGGTGCTTCTCAGAGGTGTCAGCCATCTGGGGGCTGCTCTTAAGAGGCAAGGCTGGGCACAAGAGACCAATAGGGGTAAACCAAGGAGAAACAGTGGTCTGCGTGAAAGCTCAGCCCTATACCCAAGAATCTGGGAGCTGAGAAGTTGGAAGTGCTTCCCTACTAAAAGAAGTCTACTTCGTCATCTCAAGACCAAGAAAAAAATCTACAGGGCTGCCAGTAGGATTCATTATCAGCTCCAAAAACAACTTTCTGAGCCTAGTGATGATTACCAAGGGTGGCAGAGGCACCTGCCAGCTTAATGGAATTATTTCCCAGTTTTACCCTCAAATTTATATGTGCAACCAGACCATGGCCCTGAATTCCAGGTCTGTCTATCCAACTGTCTACCTGGCATCTCACATTTGACACATCCGAGACAAGTTCCTAACCCTTCCCATCCACACCAGACTCTCCATGTCTTTCCCATCTCGTTCAATGGCAAATCCACCTTTCCAGGAGCTCAGGCAGAACATCTTGTAGTCACTTGTGACTCTTCCCTTTTGTTCATACTCTATACGCAATCCATCAGCAAATACTGGTGGGTGGACCTTGGAAACATACCAGAATCTGCCCAGGTTTATGGACCCTACAGCCACCATTCTGTTCTGGGCCATTGTCACCTCGTATCTGAATCCAGTTTTGTGGCAGTCTCCTAAATGCTTAGCTGATTACCATCTTTCCTCAGCAAGTAGAGTGATTATCTTAAAAACATGGGTCCAATTATGCCATTCTGCTCTAAACCATTCATTTCTTTTCTTTCTAACCAAAGTAAAATCTGAATTCCTGACTATGGTCCTGCATGCTGTAGCCTACCACTCCCTCTCTGACCTCCTCTCCAACCTGTTTCCCAAGTCCCTACTTCAGGACCTTTGTACTTGCTGCATACTTCCCATTGAGCTAGTTACTTTGGAGTGGTTAGAGGATGGCTCCCACCAGTTCTGCTATGGTCGATGCTCTGGAGCCTTGCAGTGTCTTGGGCAGACACTGTGGTGTCTGTCCATATCCCGCCCCCTATACTCACCTTCCTCATGTGGATTGATGGCTTCCTGGTGGGGGCAACTCCCACCCCAGGTGGTGTGCTCAACACTTGTGTGGGACAGGCCAGTTGGGATTTGGAAAGTACCCCACCCTCCTCATCCCTGGGATGGGGCAACTCTGAGGTAGGTGAGACCATGATCTCCCAGAGGGCTCCAGTAGGACCGAGCCCCAGTTGTCCACAGTGCTATTTGACTTGATAACACAAGTGTTATTTGTAACCTTCCCAGCCCTGTCTCACTCTCCCACTGTTCTCTGTGTTTTCTGGGATAATTTTCCAAATAAATCACTGACTTTTAGGTCCTCATCTCAGGGACAGCTTCTGGGACTCCCATATGAAGGAAATGACTTCAAGGTGCTGCTGGCATGAGTGTCATCCAGGAAGACAGTCCGAATGGAAGACCCTGTCTACACCTTGTGACCCAAAGCTCAGCATGTCAAGTACTACTTTCCCAAAGAGACCACTGCTCATGGCTTCCATGTGAACAAATGGCTCTGAGTCTTGAAAATGTCAAAAGAGACACATTGTGAGGCCAGGAAAGAAGTCCTATTGTCGTGCCATGTGAGCTTTCTCTCTACTCTCCTCTCATGTGCCAGTGGACCAGCCTCAGTGGAGTTGAGAATTGACCTTTCATCCTCCAGCAAAAAGAGAAAGCCACCCCAGTTCCCAGGGCCCTTGGAGTTTCAGAGCCTGGATTATTCAGACTGTGGTTGTCACCATGTCTGTGAAACAAACCACCTTAAACCTAGCGGCTTAGAACAATGACAGTATTTATTTTGGTCACAAATCTGCAATTTGAGGAGTACTTGACACATCTCTGCTCCCACAACAGTACCCAGGGCACCTCAAAGGCCAAGGGCTGGGATCTCCATGCGTCCTGCCGGAAGCTGACAGTGAAAGGCAGCAGGTGATCCTCGGGCATTTCTCTCTGCCCTCTGTTGTCTTTCTATGGGATCTCTTCAGTGTGAGACTCAGGTAGCCAGACTTACAAGGTGGCTCAGAGCTCCAAAGGTGCGTATGCCAAGTGGGAGAGAACTTGGGGGACCATGTCACTTTTTATGGCTGGACCTAGGAAGTCACATAGCATCACGTCTGCTGCATCTCGTTGGAGGTGGTGACAAAGGTCCGCCCATATTCGGTCACCTTTGCCACACAGATCTTTGCTCTCAGGTCCATTGGTGGGATGTTCTTCATGGCTAGAAGCTTCTAGTCTGCAGAAAACACCTCTGTAGGCCACCAGTGACATGGTTAATGATGGTGTAACAAGGGTCTTGGCTGGGCCAGAGCTTGGCCACCTTCTGCTGGGAGGTTAGGCTATCTCCCAGCCCAAGCGTTTGCATGAGTTCTTATACACAGTTTGTATGCTTGAAGGAAATGGAAGGGTTTGGACAGAAGAAAAAGAGACAGAAAGATGAGGGCAGGAAGGCAATCGCAGAAAGCTCGTTCCCTACCTAGCCTCCGGAACTGTTTGGGGCCCCAGTGGGATTGCCAGAGACAAAGGGCCAAAGAGCCTGTTAGCATGAGGCCCTTTCAGAAGTGGTAGGTGCAATGGCAATGGTGCAAGGCCCAGGCAATGAGGTGCAGGGCAATGCTAGGGGACATGGAATCCTGTTCTGCCCTGTTGCATGGGGCATGGGGCTTGGGAGCTCTGGGACGTAGGATGTGCATGGGTGTGTCCCCGGAGGGCACGGACAGTGACTGCCAGGGACTGTGACAAGAAGCTGGAACAGAACAGGGGGTATTTGTTTCTTTGTGTCTGTAACACACCATTCTGGGCACATCCCAAAAGAATGGGAGGAAATGGGGGAGGACCTGTGCCCCTGTGTCACCAGGTACAGGCATGGAGCTGAGAGGAGTCTGGTCATGACACTAGTGGTCCCTCTTCATGTTCACAGGTTGTTTGGGGAGGGTAATAGCATGGTAAAGAGACAGTCATATCATAGCCAGGGACAGTGAATTATGGTGGCAGTCGTATGTGTGCATAAGCAAGTGTGTGTGTGTACATGTGTGCACGGTTACAAGTGAAAGTCAAAAGATGAGTGGGTAAGGTCAGCGTGTTTACTGAGTACGTGAGGCATTGGGCCACACACTTGAATATAGACAACCTGTCTTCCAAGGTGGCTGCTGCACTAAGAAGCCCCTCATTTCTGGGCCTGCTGGGCGAATCTCAGGAAGAAAAAACAAAGTGGGAGTTTTGAGCTGGACAGAGACTTAGGACTTCAGTGTTTCACTAAGGAAGAGACAGCACTCCTGGAGACATTCTGGGGACATCAGAGCAATCCTAGACCTACCCAGAAAGCACTCACTATTTCGGGGCATGAATTTCTAACAACATGCACAGGGGACTATGTAATTTCTTCAAAGAAATTGTCGGACTTCTAGATGCTACATTGTCCAATGTATTTTATCATTTAAGAAAAGTCTTCCCCCCCCCATTTGGAAAAATACATGTTTATTTTTGAAAATTTAAGAAAAGTCTGAATGCACAAATAAAATAAAATCACCCCAAATCTTAATACTTGGTTATGTCCAATATTAATATAATATTATAGTATCATATAATAAATAATATAGTGTAGTATCATAAATAATATAATATAGAAATAATATTATAAAAGACATTAAAATACTAAATTACAAGTACTTACATTTCTTCCCTTCTTTCCTGAGAAGGGAAGCCTTTATTATGCTCAATGGGAAAGTTGGGAGGGAAAGAAATTTGGGCAAGCTGAAAGAGGCCAAGCTGATCTATATATAAAGGGACATGGAGATACCCTAAGGGGGAAAATATAAGAGATGGGGAGGAATTTGGAAGGACGGAGAGAGAGAAGGAGAGAGCAAGAAGGGGAGGGGCAGGGAGAGGAGGTGAAGGGAGGAGGAGAAGTTTAGTAAGGAAAAGAGAGTGGTGAATGAGGAAGAAAGGCTCAAAAGCTGTGAGTTTGGAGGGGCATGAACAAGATCAAAAAGAGAAAGAGGAGTGTGCAGGTAGCTGTAATGTAGAATAATATTTTGAGGAAAGGATGGTAAAAGAAATTTTTTAAAGAAATATTTGTTACCATACACACCATCTGAAAACTTTAGTAAAGAAATGCATTCCCCTTTAATTCTTGCTTGATATTGAGAGCAGTTTTAAAGCCTGAAGATGAGCCAGTTTTATTTGGGATATTTGTATCCATCTATATAATTCCATATTATTAAAAAAATCGAAGTAAAGTCTTATTCTACATATTATTTTTATAACCTCTTTTCACTTAATGCTATGTATAGAACATAATCCTTAATCATCACATAATACTTCATTGTATGTACCATAATTTATTTAAATCATCTCTCACTGGCCATTTGAATTATTTCTTTTTTTATATTCTAGCAATATAGTAACAAATAACCTTATAAGTTAACCTTCATGCACTTACATGATAATTTACATATATGATGATTTCTTTAGGATACATTTCTTAAAGAAGATTTGCTAAGCCAATGGGAATACAAAATGTTATTGCTTTTAATACCCATTACTGGACTGCCTGACAGGTTAACTAATTATTCTCTTATTGGGAGGATAACACCCAATGTATTGATCCTGGACTATCTTCTCTTTGTTCTGTAACTATATCTTGAGGGTAATTCAATTAGAATGTAAGTTCCAGGAAGGCAGTAGTCCTTTGCGACTGTACATAACGTAGATCTTAACATATGATAGCAACTCAATCAATATGTTTGAGTGAATAAATGATTGTTGGGCAGATGGATAGATTCAGATTCCTCAAGGTCTTTGTCTAGAGCCTTCTAATGTCTGATACACTGCCAAGCATTAAGGTAGGTGCCTAGTGGTAAATATCTTAAGGAAGTTGGTCTCAGTCTAACCAAATTGCTATCTGGGACACACAGTAATTCCTTCCAATCTAAGAAATCAGATTGTTCACTTGAAGGTCCCTGATTCCAAAAGAAGTCTGTGACCCCAAGATTGAGCTGTAATCCCTGGAGGACTGGGTTCCAGTCTTCACAAGCTGTCCATCCAAATGACCTCTGCTGACAAGTTTCTTTTGGGGTGGACCAACCTGAGTAAATCCTTATCTTCTTCCAATAATAGATCAAGCCATCTTTTTGACATTTCTTTAAAATGCTGGGTTGTAGGTGTGCCTAGGTGGCTTAGTTGGCATCCAACTCTTGATTTCAGCTCAGGTCATGATCTCGGGGTTATGAGCTTGAGCTCAGTTTTGGCTCTGTGCAGGAGCCTGCTTAAGATTCTCTCTCTCCCTCTGCCCCTCTCCTCCTAAAAAGAAACAAGGGAAGAAAGGAAGGAAGAAAAGGAAGGAAGGAAAGGAGGTGGATGAAAGGGAGGGAGGGAGGAAGGAAGGAAGAAAGGAAAGAAGGAAAGAAGGAAGGAATGAAAAAGAAAGGAAGGAAGGAAAGGAAGGAAGGAAAAAGAAGTAAGGAAGAATGGAAGGAAGAAAGGGAAGAAGGAAAGAAAATAAAATGCTAAGTTGTGAAGACTGAGGGAGAAGATGGCTGGGAAGCATCTGACATGGAGCCAGACACACAGTTGGCTCTCAAAAATGGCAGCTGTCCCTGTGATTAAATCAGAACCATCACTCTTCAGTGTCACCCCTGGTCTCATCTACTCAAGGGGGAAAAAAAAAAAGTAAAAAACTAACATTGTGTTAGTTTTTGAGTTTAACCCACTCTGTGCTGCTATGGGTTTGGTATATTTTTTCCATTTCACAGTTCCAGAAACTGGAGTTTGGAGAGGTAAAGTGATATTCCTGCTCTCTCACAGTTGTTAGTGGTCTGTCTGACTCTAGGTGAGAATGTGTGCCGGGTCAGTCTTGTCTTTGGGCAAACTCAACCCTTCGACCAATCTGCAGAGATGAATTGCAGGGCTGCTTCTGTGTCAGGGACTCTGTTGGCTGCCTGGGTGCTTGTAACGTTCCTGAGGAAGGTGGCAGCCATTTTCGTCTGAGCCTCTGGGACTGCTAAGTGGGCAGAGGCCAGCAAGGTTTAGGAAACTCCACTGAGGTCAGCCAGACAAGCTGTGATAGCTCAGGCCAGACGCTCTCTATGAAAAGGAAGTCAGTACCTAAAAATTCTCTCACCAACATTGGGAGGAGGTTCCTGTGAGGAAAGACAGTAGTCAAGATTTGCTGCATCAGGTTGAAAGTAAAATGAACAAATGCTCACGTTGAAAGTGAAGCCAAGCTAAAGAGGCCAGGTTTTTTGGTGGATTTTCCCCTCTACTTCATTTCATTTAAGGTGTGGATCTGGCACTTCATTTGGTCTGGATTCTTGTGAACCCCTGGGCCGGAGGAATGCCGGGAGCTTGTCTGGCCACGCACAAACATTAATTCTGTCTTCCCAAACCCCACCACTTTGATCCCCTTTCCATTTTCCCAGCGATGCCAGTGGCAATGGAAAAGGGAATTAGTTCAAGTTGATCGGTTTTTCCTTTGAATGTGCAAGTTTTTGCTCTTGGGGCCTTTGCTGTAAACCAGATCTCCAAGTCTAAACAGCAGCTGTGCCTACCCTGGTGTGAAGGATAAAGCTTCGTGTCTGCAAGGAGAAAGGGGAATTTGATGTTCTTCTGTCAGCACTCAGATCTTGGTTGCTGCGGGGGGTGGGGGTAGACTGTGTCTGGCATCACTGGCTTGTCTAGAGGACTGTTAAATGGTGAGAGCAGAGCAAAGCTGGGATGTAAGCCGGGCATACACATGCCCTCACAGACACAACAGACTGGTTTCTTTTCACAACTCTTCCAACCTGATCTTGGTGTGGGTCTAGATCCTTGCAAGATGGCACCTGTGTGGCAGACATTATGTTTCCAGGCTTCCGAAGACTGCCCGTGTGACTCTGAATGAGTTATTTGATGACATGATACTTCATTTTCCTGAAGTATAAAGGGAGGACCAGTGATATCCTAGGTTACAATAATATCTGTAAGAGCACCCAGCATTTAGGGGGCACATAATAAATTCTCAGTTCCACCTTTATTTCTTCAGCATTGGTTTCCTTTCCAATGCCCTGGACCACCTAACCTGAAGGATGCCTTCAGGGAGCTGATTGTAAGGACAGTCATTGCAATCTGTGTTGGTCTGACTTGCTGCCTTTCCCAAGGCATCCAAGGTCATCTTCTTAGGAAGTCTGAGAGACAGACCTCAGACTGTGTTCATTCTTTTCCAGATGGAAAATGGAAAAATGTGGTCAAGCATCCAAATGTTTGGTCTATAAAACACTCAAAACATTCAGATGTTTGGTATTGGGAGGGTAGGATGCCATCAAAGCATGTGAGTGTCATATAGTCACGACTGGTCCAGCCATTGGGATCTTTGGTTTTAATCAGGTAACCCAGGAGAAGTAACCCAGGCTTTGTGGTTTAACTCATTTCTTCTCTTCCCTAGAAAAATGTGTATTTGACCCTCACTCCAGAAGGTTAAAAAGAACTTTGCTTTGAAATTAGTTGATTTGCAGCGGCTGGATGGGGTTCTTAGAAATTATAAATATCTGACTTTATGAGGATTCAAAATTAGATACTGGCTGCTTTTTTAGACCAGACTTGGTCCAAAGGAAATTCTGAATTTACCCTAGAGAAATAAAATAAATTATTTGTTTTCAAGATGATATAGTTTTTTTTTTTTAAAAAGCTAGATCTTCATATACACATTAAGTGAGAAATTTTCAGTTTTCATCTTCCTTAGAATTTAGTCTTCATTTCAGTGCTGTTCACAACTGAAAGTTATAATGTTAAAATATTTCTCTTAAAAACAGAAATAGAACAAAAGTCATAGTATCAGTGTTGCCTTCATCCATGGAGTGGAAAGGGCGCTAAAAATGTGAGATCTACCTGTGGTAGGTTAGTTGCACTGATGGTCTCAATTTTTCATTCCTGTCTTTGTGGGCATTCTTCTCCACTCCTTAATTCCTGGGTCCACCATGTGACTTGATTTGGCCAGTGGGATATTAGCACGTGTGATGAGTGACATAGCAGAGACTTTAAAAATGTTTATACATTGGGGCTTTCTCTTTTGCAAAAACCATGAGAACACACCTGAGCTAGCTTACTGGAGAATAACACATGAAATATAGTCACATCTTCCCTCATCCCAGCTGATGCCATAATGACAGATATGGAAGGCTAGCTGGAAACAGCCACAGCTAACCAGATGCATGAGCATCCAGACCAAGATTGTCAGAAAGACCCAGATGACCCACAGAATCAGAAGCAATAACAATGGTATAAGTAAACATTAAAATAATTATTAATGAGAGGAATAATTATTTTAAGCTACTGCATTTGGGGATGTTTTGTTACACAGCATTATTGTGGCAGTTGAGAACTCCTACACTGCTGAACACACAGCTCTGTGCTCTGCAAACAAATGGACCTAGTTGCTTCAGACTAGCTGTGTGACAAGGCACATGTTACTTCATCTTTAAGAGCATTATTTTCCTCACCTGAAATATGGAGAAAATAAATCCTGTCTTGCTGGTGGTTGACCAGGTTGATACAAACTATTACTGAACAATTAATAAATAGACCCCTTACTGAATAGGGACTTTTACCCTGCCTTTATCTTTATCAAGACCAAAGGGAGTCAGCAAGGCAGTTGATGTCTGGTTGGGCCAGTGTATGGTTTTTACAGAGACTCTTTATTTTTTTCAGTTAACATATAATGTATTATTTGTTTCAGGGGCACATATCTGTGATTCATCAGTCTCACACAATTCACAATGCTCATTATAGCACATACCCTCCCCGATGTTCATCCCCCAGCCACCCTATCCCTCCTACCCTCCCTTCCCTCCAGCAACCCTCAGTTTGTTTCCTGAGATTAGGAGTCTGCAGAGACTCTTTTAAAATCCTTGGAATAAACCCACCCAGAGAGAAAGCCCTGAGATGTCCTGCTTGGAAAACAAAAGGAAATTATTGGCCAGGAAAGAACCTTTGAATCTGGAGTATCATTTTGACCTAATTTTTTACTTCTGAGAGAAGATAGGGTAAGGGCCAAAGAAACTCATGGAAATATCTAATTAAATTAGTCTCTTTAATCCTGAACTTTCAGATGACCATGCAGGACCTGCTGGCTGTCTCTTAAGCAAGGATATTTGAGTTGCAGAGGACAACTTACACAGTTTTGGGAGATAATTCCCATTTCCCCAGTGGGTCGGTTGAAGTGGACCTATTGAATGGAGCACCTGGGGCTCAGTGCCTGGTTGATGGAGTTGTGGCATTGGGCCCGCTAGGTTTGTGTTTCTGGCTAAGAGATAAGAGAGCTGACCAGTAAGGATTAAGGTGATGTTTCCACTGTGTTCTACTGTGTTTTCATGCTGTGAGACCTCTTTATTCCATAAATACGGCTCAACAGAAGTCTCAATAACTGCACGTTTGGCAGAATTCACCTAAGTTTAGACCCTGGATGATTATGCTTAATTAATGACTATTGGATGCATAAATGAATGGATCAATGAATGAATAAATTCTCCCCTGCTATAAGATGATGAACTTGGGACATCTGGGTGGTTCAGTCACTTAAGCATCCCATTCTTTATTTCGGCTCAGGTCATGGTCTCAGGGGGATGAGATTAAACTCTACTTCGGGCTCTATGCTCAGTGGGGAATCTGCTTGAGATTCTTTCTCTCTCCCTCTCCTTCCACCCCTTCCCCCTTGCACGTGTGTGCTCTCTCTCTCTCTCTAATATAAATAAATAAATCTTTAAAAAAAGTTAGTCTTCCATAGAAATGAATGAGACCATTGAATCTTAGGATGTGTACAAAAAGGGGCTCTAGCAACCACTTTGTTCAGTTCTCTCAAGTGATGATGACATTATCTTGGAGAATTGACATTACTTGCCCTGGGTTACCAGGCAGGTATGTGCAGACTTTGGTATATGCCTGGGGCAGGAATCCAGCTCTCCCATTGACCTTGCCATTCTGGCCTGCTGGTCCCTCTCCCAAACTGTAATGTGTGGTCAGGCAGTGTGCTGGGCTGGTAACCACATTCCTGGAATTTTAACCTTAGTGTATGTACCATTTCCTTTGGAAAGCTCCTTAAATTATCAGAGATTCCCTAGAGTCCTGGATTTCATAATTACATATATTTATATACTTGTGATTATTGTAATACAATGTATAAGATGTGAGTGTATATTGAATTATTACATAAGTATTAACACAGATAGGTAGACGTAATATCCAACCCCTGCACAAAATGACTTTCCGTGTCAGTCAGTTAAACTAACCCCATCCCACTGTGGCCTCACCATTTCCATGGTAACTAATGCACTGCAAAGTGGGGACACAGAGAGGAACTTGGTATAGAGGATTAAAAAACAACACCATATATGAGCTTAAATAAAATGTGCCATTGGATGGGGTTCAGGAGAGGTCCATAATGTTTTTAATTGATGTCTGCCTTGGAAAACCCCCATATCTGACTTACAGCTTTGCTTTTTACTCATAGTAATCAAAACCTCTGTAGCATTTGGGGCATTGAATCCTCTCTACTGCTGGTGCAGGAGAAGAGAGGAGCTGTTTGCTAGCTGGTACTGGCAGAGGACTTGAACTGAAATGTTTGGATTTTAAACTTTCCATTTGTCTGGAGCCTTCAAAGAATACAAAGAGGTTCCAGCTTCCTGCCTTGAGCAGGTGCTGCCCTGGTAGCTCAGCCTTGCAAATTAGCACCTGCCCATGAGCCTGGTCCTTGTTTGAGAGCAAGCCAGACTCAAAGAATGAGCTGGTAAACCCCCGTGGGCTTTAAGGAGATGGGATCCCAGCCAATCCTACCAGGACTTCTTTCTTCCTTTCCTTTCTTTTTTTTTTCTTTTCTTCTGTTCTCTTTTGATTTTTCTGTCAGTCTGCCTTTTCTTTTTTCCTCTTTCTTTTCCACCTTCCTTTGATTTTCCCTTTCTGTGAATGCTTCTATCACCCCCTTCCTATGATCCCTTACCTTTGTGTGGGTTGCCCATATGGCTGTTCTCCCTTTAAGCACTTGCCTCACCCTTGCTGCCACACCACAGCTCCCAGAAGACAGCAGCTCTGCCTTCTCCCAGCTCCTAGCCCAGTGAGCAATGGCTGCCCCATTCTTTAGCCCACCGGTGGTCCTCGAATTTCAGCATGCCTCATAATCACCTAGATTGCTGGGCTCTGACCCCATAACTTCGATTCAGTAAATCCAGGATGGGAGGAAAATTTGCATTTCTAACAAGTTTCGTAGGTGATGCTGCTGCTGCTGGTCTAGAGAGCACATTTTGAGAAACTTTGGTCTGAGTTAAGCATAGACTCTTAACCAAATGGATCTTGTTATTCTCTTTTTCTCTCCTTTTAAAAATTAATTAATTAATTTAAAAGAGACCGTGCATGAGCAGGAAGGGCAGAGGAAGAGGGAGAGGGAATCTGAAGCAGACTTTGTGCTCAGTGTAGAGCCCAACACAGGGCTCGATCTTACAACCCTGAGATCATGACCTCAGCCAAAATGAAGAGTCAGATGCTTAACTGAGTGAGCCACCCAGGCACCCCCCTCTCTCTCCTTTTTAAGCAGAATTGGTATCACACGGCATACATAGTTTTGTACCCTGTCGTGGGTGTTCCCCAACCCCCTGTTCAGACCAGGTTTGAAAAGTTAAATCTCACTTGAGGGCAGTGGAATGGGGGAAAAAGTTTTACTTTATTCAAACCAAGTAGAACAATTTATGGGAAGCGAGTCTAAGAGTTCCTGCTGAAAAAGCCATCCTAGCCTTAGCCTGGTCACACTAACCTGAGCTCAGAAATCTTCCAGATGAGGCGCAGCCCAGCTTCCCCTGGCTGGGTGGTGCTCAAGCTGGACATCTCACTGCCAGTGAGCTGTGCTACATCCCAGAGGATAGCCAGGGCCTGCGACTCCTCCTGCTGATAGCCCATCAGGGGTCCTGGATGGTCCAGCCCCAGAGCCTGGAGCCTGGAGGAGATAGAGGGAGGGAGTCGTCCGTGTTGATTTGTGAGTCAAGTCTTAGAGAGGTTGGAATGGGTACAGGGACTTGCCTCTTCTGATTTCAAAAGTGAGCCCATGGGATGGATGCTTTTACATGAAGAAAGAGCTGAAAGAGTCTCATCTCCTCTTTCCATGGAGTTTTTGATAACCAAGTATGTGATTTTAAGGGAGACATCTTATCCTCAAGAGAGAGCCTTCCAAGCTTCAGGGGTATGCATACATCCCAGATGCATGTGCGTGCACATGTACATGTGTGAGTGTAGTGCACACGTGTGTGTGTGTGGGGGGTAGTTAATGCCCCTAGGGTAACTCTCACACTGGAGGGTCCAACATCAGTGGATAAAAGCCCAGCTGCCCCCTTTCAGATGGATGATTCTGGGTGGTACTGTGTATGATTCCCAGTGGGATTGAAACCGCCCCCCCCCAGCAGCAACCTCAGTATATGCCCTATCATTGACCTTTCCTACTCTCCTGTCTCATTTCTATGGTTACTGCTTTAAGGAAATAATCTTTATCTAAGTTCTTGTCTCAAAAGTCCTCCCATCAAAAGAAATGAAATCTTGCCATTTGCGATGACGTGGATGGAACTAGAGGGTATCATGCTTAGCGAAATAAGTCAATTGGAGAAAGACAACTATCATATGATCTCCCTGATATGAGGAAGTGGAGATGCAACGTAGGGGGCTTGGGGGGTAGGAAAAGAATAAATGAAACAAGATGGGATCGGGAGGGAGACAAACCATAAGAGACTCTTAATCTCACAAAACAAACTGAGGGTTGCTGGGGATCCGGGGGTTGGGAGAGGGTGGTTGGGTTGTGGACGTTGGGGAGAGTATGTGCTATGGTGAGTGCTGTGAAGTGTGTAAACTTGGAGATTCACAGACCTGTACCCCTGGGGCTAATAATACATTATATGTTTATAAAAAAGTAAAAAATTTTTTAAAAAGTCCTTCCTTCTGAAGAACCTTAGATAAGGGACATAGTTTAGTTCTTTTGATCTCTTCTGATAAATGGCCATGATCCTCCATTCTACTGCTTTCAGACATATACCTGAACCCCAAAATGCCACTGAATGAGAGAGAAGGGCAGCAAAGATCAGGACAGTGGTTAGAATTAGGTATCACGGAAGCTGATAGCTCCATGCTAGACACAGGGTCTGCTATGTGTGTGGAGGGAGGAGAGGCCATAGAAAGACCTCTGGCATCAGGGACAGCTCTTCATTATCTGTTTAGGGTATGGGATTCCCAAGTAAGAAACTTATAGACATGATTCTGCTGCTTAAAAATGCCCCGAAGCTACTGGGTTTAGGTCTAAAGCCCTCCTTAATGAGGGCAAAAGCTTTCCCCCAAAGCAGGTGTAAACAACACTTTCCTCTTTACACATATGCTCTATGTTCGAGTTGTCCTCGGCCATAGGGGGTGGGGCAGCACATATCTGAGGGGCAGATGGGAAGCTGAGCTCTTAGCTTCAGGACATCCTACCATTCTTGATGATGGAGCAGGCGAGAAGGATTGTGTCCCGATGGCCATACACTGAGCCATCAATGCCTGTGGGGTGAGGGCAGGAAAAAAAAACCTCATGATGCTGTCTCCACAGCTTGTTTACCTAAAACCAGGTTAGAGAAACTGTCAAGGACAACAAGGAAGGGTGAGAGAAGTCACACACATGTACCTCACTGATCTGGGCTTAGAGAAAAGTCCAAGTCCATAAGGTAGAGGGGGATTGGCACTTTGTCATGGTGGGTCCGTTTTGCTTACTTAGAAATGTGCAGGGGTGCCTGGGTGGCTCAGTGGGTTAAAGCCTCTGCCTTCGGCTCAGGTCATGATCCTGGGGTCTTGGGATCGAGCCCCACATCGGGCTCTCTGCTCAGCAGGGAGCCTGTTTCCCCTCTCTCTCTCTGCCTGCCTCTCTGCCTACTTGTGCTCTCTCTCTGTCAAATAAATAAATAATAAATAAATAAAATAAAAATTAAAAAAAAGAAATGTGCAAACCAGGCCAAAAAAATATACATTTTACACACACATACACACACACACACACACACACACACACACACACACAGAGGATGTGAATGGAATTGGAAAGCATTGGCCAGGGACCTCTCTGGGAGTTAGGTTTCAACACTCTTCCATTCCTAGATGCAAAGTTCTTTCAGGGCAGTGGTTCTCAGAGATTAGCAGAAGGGTATTGACCTGGCTGCTCAGACTCCATCCCTGGATAGTCTAATTCAGTGGGGTTTCTTACGTGTTCCCTAGGTTATTTTGAGGTGCAAGCAGGCTTGGGAATTTGCACCGCATTAGGGCATGCTGGTCTCGTTTGTAAGTCATTCACATCAGGGGTCACTGTGGCCAATTCCAGCATCTTGAAGGCTGTGGGGCAACCAGCTGCTTGTACCCTTCATCCCCTGGTGCCTGGGAGACACATCAGCAGCCCTCGTGCTCACAATGCAGGGAAGCAGCCAGAGCTCTCTCATGAGAACTTCCTGTGATGGGGACAGAAGGGCTGGTTACGGCCCAGCTGGACTGAAATAGCTTCCAGTGACCTTGCTTGCAGCTCTTTCATGCCACTTGAAATGTCCTAAGTTCTAAAGTTTCTCAGGGGAGTAATCAAGGGAACCCGCTCTCCTTTCTTCTTTAAAGCTGTGTGCATCCCTCCTCCCTGATGAGATGTTCAAGGACGTGTCTGCACTCAGTCCTATTTCACTCTGGAGAAAATAGAAGGCTTTGCTCAAAGTGGAGTGAGGTCCCAGGGCATGAAGAACCAAAAGGTGGGGGGAGAGGAAGGAGAGGTGACAAGAGGAAAGAGGGGTGTAGAAGGAATGAAATGGAGAGAGAAATGGAAAAAGACATGAAGGAAAGGAGGCATAAGGAGTGGAAATATAGGAGGCAAATGGCACCAGTGGCTTATTTCAGATTACACAGGCAGCGACTAGTAGTGCAGGTGCTTTTCTTCTATATCCGGGTAGGATAGGGGTGTCTGCCATTTCCTCCAACGCATGGGGTGGGTAGAGCTCCAACAGTGCCACTGATTAGCTAGACCACAGTGGAAAGTACTTTGATCCTTGCCTGCTACATACAATAACTTGATGCTGGGAGGCAAAATGGAAGGAGAGTTGCTAGGCACTCCGCTTTTCAGGGAAAATGTTGACATAAAACCAGAGCACAGTCTTCAGCACTCATGGCTGCTGCCTTTATGAACCAAGAGGATGGCAACTGTATGTGGACTGTGGATAGATAGCTGACTTCTATCAGCTATTTCCTTTTGGGAATCTGGTCCTCTCTTGGCATTTGATTAATTTCAGGCTGAAAGTTATTTTGCTTGGGATTAACCTTAGTAGCCATGTTTTTCTCCTTATTCCTGACTACTGACTCTCTATGTAGGTGTTCTTCTGCTCTGAGATGGTATCCATCTGGTCTACCTGAATACTAACAAGGTCTCTGGGTTGTTGCTGTTCATTTAATGCATATGTATGAATATGAATCTCTGTTGGGCTAGACACTATGGTGTTACTAAAGATGTATCCTTGGGTGCCTGGGTGGCTCAGTGGGTTAAAGCCTCTGCCTTCAGCTCGGGTCATGATCTCAGGGTCCTGGGATAGAGCCCTGCATTGGGCTTTCTGCTCGGCGGGGAGCCTACTTCCGCCTCTCTCTTGCCTGCCTCTCTGCCTACTTGTGATCTCTATCTCTGTCAAATAAATAAATAAAATCTTTTTAAAAAAGA
Organism: Mellivora capensis; assembly: GCA_004024625.1. NCBI lineage: Eukaryota > Metazoa > Chordata > Mammalia > Carnivora > Mustelidae > Mellivora > Mellivora capensis. The sequence continues at coordinate 29,420 of PISX010009799.1, read as the reverse complement.
TTTATCCTGACTCTTTTTCTAAAGGATTTTATTTATTTATTTATTTATTTATTTATTTATTTAACAGAGAGGTGGGGGGAGTGGCAGAGGGAGAAGCAGGCTTCCCGCTGAGCAGGGAGTCCGATGCGGGGTTGAACCCAGGACCCTGGGATCACCACCTGAGCCAAAGGCAGACATCCAACCAACCGAGCCACCCAGGTGCCCCGCATATTCTTACTCTTTTGGATCTTATGATCTAGCACATCGGTTCTCAACCTTGTATGTACACTGCAGTCACCTCAAAATACCCCTATCCAGACCCCATCTTTGACATTGCATCAGAATCTCCAGTGGGGAACCAACTAATTCCAAGGCTCACCTGGCCTTGAGGCCCAGTGGAAAAGATGCTGTCTAAGCATTAGTAATAACCAGGTCCTAGAATTCTACCTTAGTCTCTCAGTGGGGACATGAAAAGCATCTGTTTTCCTGTCTTTGCTCCTACTGCTGCTGGATGGCTCCTCCTTCCATTGACTCAAGCTCAGTGTTCAGACCAGTTATGGGTTCAATTTCTTCAGTTTCAGCAGCAGCATTTCCTGTGTTTATCCTCCTAACCCTAAGGATGTCACTAGCTGTCACTAATCATTGTGTGACTTCTCAGTTGTTCCATCACCTATGTAACTGTTTCCCTGTAATGAATTCCCTCTCTTTGAAGTGTCTGGGGTTGTTTCTGTTTCCTGAAGGGACCCTATGTACACAAAGTAAAATATAATGGAAAACATCTATGAAGTGGCAGATCCCCCCATCCCTTGTGAGTGATGCATTTGGTGTACAGGGAAGCAGAGACCAAGGCTACTGGGAAAAGGATGTTCATATCCTGCATCTGAAGCATCTGGAACAGAACTTCTGTCCATGACCTACCTGCATCCAAATCACTTGGGGAGTGCACCCTGGATGCCGCTTCCAACCTGCTGAATCAAATTATCTGGATGGGTTCAGAATTTGTCAATATAGGAGGTTTCTCCAGAGGTAGATATGTATCCTGATACACTCAGCCATGCTGCTATAGAAAGCTGCTAATGATCTGAACCAGAGAGCCAGCTGTGCTTCTTCAGTGTCCAGTTTCATTTCCACCTCTAACTCATCAACCCTCTGAGCAGGAAAATATCTTTTTACCATATGGGACTACTCCATGAGGAACAAGTGACCGTGTGGGCAAAACACCAGCTCATGTGCATCTCTCTCAAATATCACAGTATTTTTGGAACTGGAGGAGAGGTTCGGTGTATGAAAGCAGTGTGGCTTGTGAGAGAGCAAAGGACATGAAAACGTCAACTCTTTCAGAACCACATTACAATCCACACTCAGGAAACTTGGCTGCATATTTGCCCTCTAATGATTGTCAGTACTCTGACAGTAATATTTTCTTGTAGAGGAGCCATGAAGAGTAAATGAGATAATAGCTCTTTAAATTTCAGCAACATAGTAGACATTCACAGCAGTGGGTCCCTTCCCCCTTTTCACCCTTCCTCCCTCAAATTGTTATAAGAGTCCAGCAGAAGAGACTGAGATTAAGAACTACTTAGGCTTTTGCTTGGCTTAGTCATTCCCACTTCTCTTTCCTATCATGGTAAACGAGAATTCTGCTGCACGCTATGGATATTTCCTTCTTGTAAACTACAGTGGCACTTAATTTATCATTATCGTTTTCCTTAGGTATTTATTTCTCCTTTTCCCAAGCTTCTTTGAGCTAGGAGCAACACTCAACATAGCTTAAAAGCATCTTGCTGGGGGGCACTTGGGTGGCTCAGTCAGTTAGGCAGCTGGCTCTTGGTTTTGGCTCAGGTCATGATTTCAGGGTCCTGAGATGGAGCCTGATGTTGGACTCCGAGCTCAGCCAGTAGTCTGCTTGAGACTCTGTCCCTCTCCCTTGGCCTGTCCCTCTCCCTTGGCCCTTCCCCCTGCTTGTGCTCTCTCTAAAATAAATAAATAAATCTTTTAAAAAACCTTACTGGGAAAATTGTATATTTTCACATACAAATTTCAGTGACTCCTCCAGTGATGACTACAACGTCTCATAAAGTGTTGAATTTATAAAATATTTACCCCCAGAAGTGGAATAATTTCTCAGACGCTATGCTTGCAATTCAAATATCTGCCATCAGGTGGCAGTATGGTACGGTGGATGCTGTTGAAATGACTTGGCCCCTCATCAGGCTTAGGGCACTGAAGTGGCTCTGCACTTGATCTGGTACAGGGGATAAGGGCCCTTTATCAAAACAACATTGTAAAACATTTAGCTAATCATCAGTTAGCTACATATCCTGTGATTTCTCTGCCTCCTTTTTTTCCCCTGGCTAGCACTTGGTATTTTAAATTACATCTTTCACACCTTTCTTCATTTATATTCCATATGCATCTCCAAATAACTCATGTCATCCTATGGCCTTTACATTTTTATTAGAACACCTATCTGAGTTCACTTACCTTTTAGAGTGAGGTGTTTTTCCTCTCTTCTTTTAACTGCATGAATCATTTACTAAGGTTCTGCTTCCTTGGGAATAAATGGCTAATTAATCAATACTGTAATATTTTTCATTTTCATCCAAGAAAATTCCAGACTTTGTAGGTGGAAAAGCTGTAGCCATTCTGTACTGGGAGACTGTTTTCCTTCTTTAACATTTGGAACTGAACAAAACAGAACATAGAGAGAAAGAGAGTGTGCCCTTTTGGTTATGTGTGACCAATGGTTTCTTCATAGTGGCCTCTCGAGAACTTTGTGTAGATTTATGAGACACCTGACTGAAATGGTTTTCCTAAGGGTTGTGCAATAGTATTATTATAAGGAAAACCTATCTGTCCCTCAAAATGCAGTCTGAAAATTTTTGAGTGTGAGAAATTGTGTATGTGTGTGTGGGGGTGGGTGGGGATGAAGTTCAACTATGGAAGTCAGTGTCTGCCCATAAATGCCTTCATGCCTAATGGAGCTCATTCCCTATCTTACCATCCTCCAGTTCTGAAGCCTGAGACTCTCCCTGCCTCCTTTTACTCCTTGGGACGTGATCTCCAAGAGGAGAAACAGAATCTGTGTCCCATGCATGAAAACACAAACATCATTTGAATGGTGCCTAACAGAAAGCCCCAGCTCTGAAATAGTTCTCATTGAAAGAAGGGAAGGCTAGTGAAAAATACTAGTAGGGATACTAATATCTGATGCCATTTTGTGGCCACTGGCCTAGCATTTTCATATGCATCATACCCCAGCCCCACTTACCATCCTGTTCTCTTGTTATATAACAAAAGGTCTCAAAATTTAGTGGCTTAAAAATACTAAAATAAGTTTTATAAAATTTAAAGATTGGTTTATCATATCTCATGATTTTGTGGGTCAGAAACTCAGGCCAGACATGGCCGACCAATTCTTCTGCACCACACCCATCAGTTCAGGTCATCTGGTTGTTGTCAGGGTGCAGATGGGCTGTCTGGAGGGTCCATATGGCTTCACCCCTTGTATGGGGGCTTGATGGTATGACTGGAAAGCTGAGCTCACCTGGATGGTTGACCAGAGCACCTACATAGCACCAGTGTGTAGAATGGGGCTCCCAGATAGAATGTTCCAAGAGATCCAGAAGGAAGCTACAATGCTTCTTCTGATCTCGCCTTTCCATGGAATCCCCAGATCACTCTCTGCCATTTTCACTTGTTCAACAAGTCACTAAGGGAAGCCCTGCTACAAGGAGGTGGGAATTAGCTTTCACTTCTCCCCGGGAGAAGCAGCAAAGGGTATGTGGCCATTTCCCTTCTCCCTTACCTTCTCTATATTCCCTTTTATGTAGCAGTTATCACCTCTAACATACTATATAATTTACTTGCTTATTAGGTTTACTGCTTATTGTTAATCTATCCACACTTGAACATGAGCTCCATGAGGGTGAGGGTCTTTGCTTTCTTCACTGGCATGTTCTGAGTACCTAGAATCGTGTCTAGAATATAGTAGATGCTCACTTAATAATTTCTGGATGCTGAGTGATTTCACTTAATCTTCTTATTGCCCTTTGAGAAAGCTGCTAGTATTTATCGTTATTTCTCAGATGAGAAACTGAGGCACAGAGAGGGGAAGTCACTTGTTCAAAGTCACACACACATGTAGCAAAGCCAGGGCTTAAACCTCGGTCTCTCTGATGTACTTTGATCAAAACTAATTCCACATCAGGAAAGAAATCCAGCACACAAGAGAGCAGGCAAAGACTCATAGTCATGGACTTTCCTTACTTCTTAAGCCAGATCGGTGACTGGTTTAGGGTCCACGGTATTCCCTTAAAATGGTTTAGCTTTGTGCTGGCTTCTCCTTCTTTTTACCAGGAAGACCTACGGAAAGACTGTTGTGGAAAATTGAGTGTGGGGTGAGCTTGTTGCCTCTCTCTCAGAGCTACTGGCACTAATAGTCAGTCCAGGACTCACAGACGTGAAAAAGTCTCTTCATTTGATTGTGAAATCAAGCCAGACTCAACTGCGATGAGCAGCAGCTTTCTGCATTCCTGTTGAAGAATTCTGTGTAATAGTCTCCTAGCTATATTTAGACCTGACACATGGTCTCTGTTAAGACCATGATACAAAAATAAATTTAAAAAAAAAAGACCACGGTACAAACTAGGGGACAATGTCACCAAAGCCACCCATGCAGGGAGAGTCTAGTGTCTGGAATCACACTTCCCAGCCCCCTCTCCTCCCATTGTGAGTGTTAAGTTCCTCAATATCTCCAGGGAGAAGCCAACCTCCCTGGATGCTTTTACTTTGTCATCTCTGGAACTACTTCAGTGAAGTGACATCATGCGACCTTGTCAAATCCTGTGAAATCTTTTCCTGTCTAAATATAAGTATTTTGGTGTATGCGATTTCTCTCAGGATGGAGGGGCTAGATTCTGGCAGCTGGAGAAGTTCTCTATGGTTTGTTGTATGATTCTCCTTTGTCCCAGCTCTATGCCCCCACCCTTAACCCCACCATCCCCTTTTCTAGATGCAGCCTCATATAGAGGGCCAGGCTGAAAGTGACATTCCTGATTGGCGATGCTGGGCCTCGGCGACAGAACAGAGCTGGGCCATACCAAGTGGAAGACAGAAAGCATGGATGGCTGAGCAGGGGGGTGTTGTAGCTGGGGTAGTAAATAGGGCCTGTCCCAGGGTGGGACCCACAGCTGAGGGCAGAGCCAGGCCATGGATCATGCTTTTCTTCTGTCACCATACTCTTCTCAGCCCACTTTTTAAAAAAATTGAGGTAAGATTCACATAGCATGAAATTCAGCACAAACCATTACCACTATCTTGTTCCAAAACCTTGTCCTCCATCCATGGAGGACCCTGTACCCTAGTGCTGACTTCCCTCCCCCAGTGCCTGGCAAACGCTAATCTGCTCTCAGACTGTACGAGTCTGCCTGTTCTAGACATTTCATGTGAGCGGAATCATAGAGCACGGCCACTTTCTTTTTCCCCCTGTTGGTGGTGACAGTGAGATCAGGTCAGGGGTGATCTGCTGATATCTTCCCTCAGCTAGAGGGATGCTAGGAGCCACTTGGCTCTTCTGGTGCTGAGGAATAGGGCCTGGGGGAGGAGGCACCCCTCCTCTACGTTTCGAGGGGACAAGTCAGAGGTACCTGGTTGCTCATGGCGGTGATTCTTAAGGCACCCCTGGCTTGACCTTCTTCCCCCTCAGCCCTGCCAGTCCTATTCCATGAGCTGACTGCCTCACCTCTGCAAACAAAAACAAACTGAACAATAAAAACAACTTCTCACTGGGAGCCCTTTCTCAGGTGCTGCTTTTTTTGGGGGTGGTAGGGAGGCAGGCCCAGAGAGGAAAACCCCACAAAAGGGACTTTGCAGCCTTTGGACACAGCTGTCCGTCACACAGCCAGTGTGGATATGGGGAGGCAGTGAATGCAAAGGCACTGGGGTCTTTCTTGCTTCTTGCCCAGCTCTGTTCTTCAAGGGACCCTGCTGAGCACTTCCCATGCCTGTGCCTTAGTCTCCTCATCTGTAACATGGGTCAATAACATGTACTACCGTTCGAGGATGCTGAGACGCTTCAGTGAGGTAATCTGGGATGAGTGCTGCATGTAGGGCCTGGCCATAGTGAGTGCTGATGAAATTGCTGGGCCCCTTGAGCTCAGACACTCTACTGAGCAAAATGGATTTCTAGGCTCACCCTACTTGAGCCTTACCTGTACCCACCCACCCAGAGCTGTACTGTCTGGACGGTAGCACTAGCTGCCTTTCAAGCCCTCAGTTGCCCCACATGGCTGGTGGCTCTCTCACTGGCTGGCACAGATACAGGACATTTCAGTTATCGAAGAAAGTTTTTTAGGTATCACTGCTCCCAATGCTCAAATGCTCTGAGCTCTTAATTTTAAAAATCTTTACTGTCCTTTCCCACCCCCAAGCCTTTGTTCATGGCCTTCCTCCTGTTTGGATCACCCATCCATTGGCTGCTTCCTCTCCCCCAAATGTCACCATTGCTCTGGAAGGTGAGGCACCAATGGGCTCTGACCAGCATCAGCCCTGTCCTGTCAGGGTTGGCTGGAGGCTGCCTCTGCTCCATGCTGCCTGACCAGCTGCATTGGACTCTTTGCTGCCAGCACGACTCAGGTTCTGTTCCACCTGGGTTAATTCTGCATGCCAGACTGGGCGAATAGCAGCCATCGGTGGGAGGATGCTGAGCTCACGGTGATGGCAGAAGTCCAAGAGGCTGGGGACAGATACACTGTCACTTCTGCCCATATCCCATTGGCCGAAAGCAAGGCTGTGACTGAGCCCAAATCAGGGGCAGGAAGTCCCCTCTGCCTTAGAGGGAGGCACTGCAAAGTTGTAAGACAAATGATGTGGATACAGGGAGGAGCACAGGATTGGAACCAATTACTTTATCCATGATTTAGGAAGCCACTTTCCCTCTTCCAACTTAGTGACTCAACAGTTGGTCTTCTGGCTTCCAAAGAGCTCCCCTCAATTCTTTGCCCCTGGTGCCCCATGCCCATGATGACTTCCTCTGTCTCCCTCCATACAACACTCCCTGTGAACCCTGCCATCCCTTGCATGTCAGGCTCCCAGCCTCCTGGAAGACACTGCCTAAAAATATGAATCACTGAGAATTAATACTTCCATTAAGATATTTGCAGACTGACCCAGGACCACAATTATTCAGATCAGTGAGTCTTTAACAATGTATTATAGGTGGTGTGAGAGGTATTTGGGGGCTGTGTTTACTGTCATCTGTATGTTGACAAACAGAAGCTGGGGCAAAGGATGCTTCTCTTGCAAGGATCCTGTTAGGGCACTGGTCTGGGAGTTAGGAAATCTGGGGTGGGTTCCAGCACAGTCAGTTCACCTTTGGGAATGTTTCTTCCCATCTCTGGGCTCCAGTTCTTCCATGGCTAGAGTAGGTAATCAGGCTAATGGTTACTATGGCTGCCCATGGCCCGGAGATGTTGTGGCTCTGAATCCTCAGACCCTGGTTGGGCAGCAATTGGTCTTGAGGGGGATGTGCCCTGAGTTCTGATTGCTGTGTCTACAAACTTTCCAGCCTCTGACTCTCGTTCTTTGCCAGGAAATTGACTTCCATAAAAAGTGTTGCAGGGTCTACTTTTCCCAGAAGGTGTGGCTATGGAGACCTCAGAATGGACTGGGCCATGCATGGACACTATCCAACTTAGAATTCCATTGACTTTCATCAGGGTGGGAGAAGAACTCACTGGGCAGCAATGCCATGTTGCAAACTCAAGTCCAACTCAGTCAGATCCCAACCATGCTCCTAGGGAAAATTCAGGCTTATGCCCAAGGCACTGGCTTCCAGGGCTTGTGCCCATCCCTGCTCTACCCACTCAGGTTTCAGAGCAGTGGTGTTGTTTCATTTTCTGCAGACAAACCCTGGGATTCTCTTTCCCAGAAATCAAACTAACATTTATCCAGAATGATTTGCTGCTGGTTTAGAAGCTCATATTTGGAGATAAGTTCATATTTGGAGATTTCTGAAAAGGGCCCGGGAGTAGCTGGAGAAAATCATCTATTTGGTTGCTCAGCTTGGACAATAATGGAAGCAGGCAGAATGATCCATGACTCCTGGGGAAGACAGCTTCCTGCAGGACCCCAGCTGGGTGGCACTTCTCCAGGAGCATTTGCCGGAGGCTGAGAGAAAAAGTTTGGGGATGCTGAAGGATGCAGGTGCTCTGGTCAGATAGGTGGATGCTAGAGTTGGGTAGATTCAGATGTAGACCACTAGACCACCAGGGAGGAAGGGGGAGGAAAGCCTTCCCTGATGGAGCACATACCAGAACTGGGGCTCTTGCCAATGAGACAGTCAACCTCTAGTCTGCGATTCATGTCCTCCTCTCCCATCATACCCACTGAGCACGGAGCACCTATCACGTGTCATGTATGGTGTGAAACTCTAGGTGTCAGGAGTGAATGCAACCCTTGAGACCACCAGGGTCACTGTAACTATTAATTCTATTTATAATACAACTAATGTGACACTGATAGAGCTCTGATAATATGCTGGGTGCATGATCTTCCTTTCTCACCCTTAAAAACAGGAATCACACTGTCTGCATTTTACAGAGAAGGAAATTGAGTTTCTGAGAAGTTAAGTAATTTGCTTTAGGTTACACCTAATACAGAGAGGTTCAGGGAGAATAACCCATTAGAGCATGCAGTCCAGCAGGAAAAAAGGGAACCACACAAGTAATTTTAAGTATTCTCCTAGCCACATTAAAGAGAGAGGCACCTGGGTGACTCAGTCAGTTAGGTGTCTGCCTTTGACTCAGGTCATGATCCCAGGGTCCTGGGATTGAACCTGGCATCAGGCTCCCTGTTCTGCGGAGAGTCTGTTTCTCCCTCCCTTTCTGTCCCCCACCCCCCAGTCTCTCATGCTCTCTCTCTCAAATAAATAAGTAAAATCTTTTAAAAAAAGATTCTAAGGAATTTATTTAAAAAAAAATAAAAACAGTAGAGAACGGGTAAAATCAATTTCAATTTCATTTAATGCAATATATCCAAAATATCATCTCAACATCTAATCTATGTAAAGATTTTTTATGAGCTATTTTATTCTTTCTGTTTTTGCACAAGGTTGTTGAAATTTGGTGTGCATTTCACCCTTACCAGCACATCTCAACGGGGACTTGCCACATTTCAGGTGCTCGGCAGTCACATGTGGCCCATAGCATTTGTACTGGACAGTGTAGTTCTAGAGGCACACATGGGTTTGGGGAAAGCTAGGTGGGAGCATTCCTGAGAAGTCCTCTCGTCAGAGTTGGCTTCAAGGGCCAATAGCCACCAAAGCTGGGCCTCGGGACACAAATTCTGTACCACCAAGTTTAAACTTCAGGGGCACCCTTCTCCCCATGGTGCTCCCAGGAAGCATCTGGGTGACCCTGAGATGAGGGAAGGCTATGCCTGCAGAGGGAATGATCATGCAATGAGGCCACAGATGCTCCAGCAGTGCCACCTGTTGAGGGAACTGCAAGCACCTGCCATGGGGGAGGAGGCTGGTGGGAGTTAGACTGGGGAGGAGGAAGAACAGGTTATGGCAGGCCTCGAGTGCCACCCCAAGGAGACTGAGCTTCATTCTGTCCCTGATTCAGAGTCATGATGGGGTGACACTGTCCAGAGCTTGCAAGCTGGTTTGGAGGACCTGAGACAGAGAGATGGGAGGGAGCTCTCAAAGGAGCAGGAGAGAAATATTGAGGGGCTTGGTGGGGAGCATGGGTGTGTAGCAGAGAGAGCCATGACTGGACACTGGGGGGTATCAAATTGGAGTGAAGGTGAAGGAAGAATCCAGCAGGCTTCCATCTGCAAGGGTGTGTGACTTTTCTGCAGAAATCCCCAGATGCCTGGGAAAGAAGTGGAGGGCAAGGACTTTGGAACACACTATGCCTGCTTCACAGAAATAAAGGCATCGATCTGACACCAATAGGAAGCTAGAAGCACCTAAAATCTCCTTGCCACCTGCCTCACCTGCTTCCAGCACAAATGATCTGCCTTCCTCTGTCCTCTCATCTCCCTGAAGTTCCAATGAACAGGCCTGTTTCTTCCCATCTTTATTTCTCCCGATGGCCCTTGGGAACACTTTCTGCAAGGTCACCTGAAGGCGTCTCGTCCAGAACACCTGTGGCAAAGAGAAACATGCAAACAACAGCTCCAGCGTGGCTCTTTCTGGCTGAATTTGCCACATTCAGTGACAGTCCTTGTTCCACTCACATCAAAACATCTGCTGTGAGGGGCTTGAGAGTCTGCATTTCCAACCAACTCACAGCAGCCTTTGCTGCTGGAGCATGAACCACACTTGGAAGTATGAGGGGCCAGAGCCAGGGTCCTTAGCCTTGGCCGCTCAGCACAGAAGCACCTGGAGAGACTGAAATGCCCGACGCCTGGGCTGCATTCGACACCAAGTAAAGCAGACTTGCTCTCTCAGCTGGAGATGGGACCCAGCCTCATTTTTAAAAAAATGCTTGCTTCTTCTCTTTTGGAATCCCGCCACATAGGAAGAAGTCTACACTATCTGCCTGGAGAGAAAGGCCTTGGAGGATGAGACACCAATGTCAAAGGAGAGGCCACAGAAAGGAGAACCCAGGCCCAGATGTGAGCCATTCCAGCTAAGGGCTCAGACACAGGTGAGCTGGAGCAGCTGTCCTAAGGCTGGTGCCACACGGAGAAGGGGTGAGCTGTCCCCACAGAGCCCTGCCTGAATTCCTCATCCATAGCATCATGAGTTTTTATTTATTTATTTGACAGGGAGAGAGAGAGAGTTCACAAGCAGGCAGAGCAGCAGCAGAGAGAGAGAGGGGGAAACAGGCTCCCTGTCGAGCAGAGAGCCTGATGCGGGGCTCGATCCCAGGACCCTGAGATCATGACCTGAGCCAAAGGCAGAGGCTTAACCCACTGAGCCACCCAGGTACCCCAGCATCATGAGTATTTTTAAGCCAAATCATTGTGGTTTGTAAGTCTCTGAGCTTGGGGCTATTTGATACATAGCTAACTGATACAACCCGCAGGACCCTAAGTGCCTTGAGAGTGGGACATATTTTGGTTTATAACCCCTCCATGCTTTGCATTTAAATTGGTATTCAGAGAGTACTGGAGAAATGCTGAGGGCCAGGGAAAGGCCCAAGTGAAAAATCATAATGTTGTCCGGGCCAATAAAAGTCAGTAATTGATTTATTGTTTGGACCTATATTCAGTGAGAATCAAAGCAAAATAGACAAGGTTCCCTTCCTTCCCTAGAGGAGCAATCATCCTTCTGCTGGCCCCGGCTGACTCTGCTTTCTGTTTCTCCCTGCTCAGTGCACTCCCCGCGGCTCCAGCTTCCAGACGCAGCTCTGCCCCTTGGAGCAGTGATCAGTGAGGGGTAGATGGCCTCAGGGGTCTCCCTGCAAGGTGCTCAGCTCAACTTCCTGTGACATCTCTACTGCAGTCCTGGCTCCTGTGCTTTTCCCGGGGCTCACCCAGCATTGCCAAAGATGCCAGGACTGGGGCTTCAGCCTTCCCTGAAGGTGAGGGATTGGTGAGTGCCCCAAGGTGGCCCAGGGAGGGAGCAGGTAGGAGAAGTCCAGAAGAGAAGCATTCCTGAGTTCCCAGACAGATTTGGGGGTCCTTTGAGGGCCGCAGCTCCTGGCCCAGCGGGCCTGACTCTGCTATGGGATGTAGGCACACCTTGTGGCTGTTGTGTTGGAGATGTGACTTAGCTCCCCTCAGGTGGGTCTTGTCAGGGCTCTTCTTTTGAGCCCCAGTGCCTCCTGCTGCCTCCAGAAGCATCTGTCCTAGCCATGGGGGAACAATGTCCTGAAGACTGGGCTTAGGGATGGAGGGGTGGTGTCTGCCTCTGCCCGCCCTCCACCCTTGCCTTTATGTGAAGACACAAGACAGCAACTCTCCCTTGTCCTTTTCCAGCAGGTTCACATTTCCTTCAGAGAGCAGTCCTGGAGAAAATGTCCACTCTACTCCTCCCTAGTGCCCGGCTAGTGTGGGAAGAACTCTTGAGGACATGGGGGCTCTAGGGTGGGACTGCTCAAAGTGGCACAGGGGCTGGTGGCAGGCCATGAGCTCTTTGGTACCCGTTGGTGACAAGATGAGCAGGTAGAAACCTTCATGGCACTTAAACATTGCTGCAATGTCCAAGACTATGACTTTGTATTTTACAAAAGCATTAGTTCACTGTGGCTTAGAAATGAAGTCAAAGAAATCCATCACTGCAGAGAAGCAGCAGTGGGCTGGGCACAGTGGGCTGTGCATGGACAGGACAACTGCTCCCAGGAAACTGCCATCCACTGCATGCCCCGGGTTTTATACTCATGAAACGGTGGGGAAGGCATTCAGTTGCCCAGAGTTCCAGCTGACTCCAGTGCCAGCCCTTCCTTATCTGATGTCCTGCTTATCGGTGGCTCTCACCATATGGCCATTGGGCCAGCAGCGTCAGCAAGACATGGGAGCGCTTTAGAAAAACACACATTCTTTATGCAAGACCCACCATGTCAGGACCTGAATGACGAGTTTCGGTAACATAAGTTAGCAGGTGGCCTGGGACAGATCTATGGAAACAGCTGGCTTTTGTGCCAAGAATCCTCACCCCAAATTCTCACTTCTTTTTCCTACAGAAGAATCCCTTGGACCTGGGCATATCATGGCTATTCCTTTCTTGTCCCTCCTGCTCTGTGTCATGTGGGGAACAAACTCAGGGTGTTAAGTACTGCAGGGCACTTCTGACTCACTGCTTGCTGGACCCCGTGCCCCTAGAATCAAAGGCCACTCCTACTTGGTCTCCAGCCAACCTCCTGCCCTCACCTCCCCACTAGGTCCTTGCTGATGTGCCTGTGGCTCTCTCTCCAGCATCCCAGGCTCCTGCTTGCCTTGGGGCTCCACAGCACTGTCACTTTTGCCTGGGTCCTCCTGGGGTCATCTTTCCATGCCTGGATTCTTTGTCCTATTTGGGTCTGAGCTCACACATCATCCCCTCAGAGGCAACCACATCTGGAGACCATATACATTGTCACCTGCCTTCCTTCCTCTGATCCTTCTGCAGCCCTGCCCCCGGGCACTCTCTCTTCTGTCCCTGCTTGATTTCCTTCACGGCACTTGCCAGCCTCTGCCTTGACTTCCACGTTTGTGAGAATGCTTGCTGCTGCCTGCCTCCCTGGGATAAGCACTCCATGGAAAAGGGACTGCGTCTGGCTTATTCCTTCCTGGATCCCAGTGACTTTATCCATGGCTGGCATCCAGGGAATGTTGGTGGAATACACCATGAATTTGGAGACAAGGGGCAGTGTTCACTTCCTGTGGCTGTAACAAATTAGCACACACTAATGGCTTTTAACAAAATAAATGTATTTGCTCACAGTTCTGGGGTCCAGAGTCTGAAATCAGTTTCACAGGGCTAAGTTGCTGGTGAGACCACACTCTCTCCAAGGACCTCCTACATGCTCTTTGCCTCTTCCGGCTTCCAGTGGTGGCTTGTGGCCTCATCACTCCAGTATCTGTCCTTCTGTCTTATAAAGATACATATGATTGCATGTAGGACCCACCAGCATAATCCAGATTAGGTGATTCCTCTCAATATCCCTAATTTAATTGCACCATTTGCCTTATAAAGTCATCTCTGCAGGTTTCAGGGTTAGGAGCTGGGAATAGGACTGAGGTCAGCATTCAGCTCACAACAGATGGAAATCATAATATGGTCTAGCTCGCTGCACAGAAGTTTGTTAGTGAGATCCAAGGACATTTGAATAGGCTGTGCATTGGAACGGAACAATTCCCTCCAAATCTTTATTCTTAGTGACTTTTAGGAGAATGCAAGGTGCAACATAAAAGTGAGTTCTTGCACTGGCAACCAAGATGCTTACGGGCATGCGGGAATTTGTTCTGGCCTTGGTCTTCTTGGCACTGGTGGCCTGGTGGCCTCTGCTGGTGTCCCAGCTATGCTCTGATAGCAGCAGCTGCTTCAAACTTATGTGTATTTTGCTGAAAAATTAGATAAAACTAAAACAATTGGAGGGCTGTAGCTTGCTCACAGTTTTGCAGGCTCAGCAAAGATAGCCAAATTTGCTTTGTGTGCAGAATACTATTCCCTCTCTGACAAGAAGCTCACAGTATCTTTCCAACAGGAGAATCCAGGGTGCAGCTTCATGGCAGAGGTGAAGGATGGACAGGCAGGGAATCAAAGACTGTGAGAGGTAGATCAGGGGAGAGAATATGGAAGATTACTGTAGGGCTTTTCCTGGTTCCAACCGGAATTCCCTGGGGAGTTTTAAAGTTCTGATACCTGGACCCTATCCCAGAACTTCTGATGTAATTGGTCTGGGTGTACCCTGGGCAGTCAAGAGATTTGATTTTATTTTATTAATTAATTTTTATTTTATTAAAGTATAATATATTATTTGGTTCAGAGGTACAGGTCTGTGAATCATCAGTCTTACACAATTCACAGTACTCACCATAGCACATACCCTCTCCAATGTCCATCTCCAATCCACTCTATCCCTACCCTCCACCCCCAGCAACCTTCAGTTTGTTTCCTGAGATGAAGAGTCTCTTATGGTTTGTCTCCCTCCCCAGTTCTATCTTGTCTCATTTTTTTCCCTCCCATTCCCCCGTGACCCCCCTGTCCTGCCTCTCAAATTCCTCATATCAGGGAGATCATATGATAATTGTCTTTCTCTGATTGACTTATTTCACTCAGCATAATATCATCTAGTTTCATCTATGTCATTGCAAATGGCAAGATTTCATTTCTTTTGATGGCTGCATAGTATTCCATTGTGTGTGTGTGTGTGTGTGTGTGTGTGTGTGTACCACATCTTCTTTATCCATTCATCTGTTGATAGACATCTAGCTTCTTTCCATGGTTTGGCTATTGTGGACATTGCTGCTATAAACATTGGGGTGCATGTGCCCCTTTGGATCACTACATTTGTATCTTTAGGGTAAATACCCAGTAGTGTGATTCCTGGGTTGTAAGGTAGCTCTATTTTCAACTTTTTGAGGAATATCCATGCTGTTTTCCAGAGTGGTTGCACCAGCTTGCATTCCCACCAACAGTGTAGGAGGGTTCCCCTTTCTCCACATCCTTGCCAACAGCTCTCATTTCCTGACTTGTTAATTTTAGCCATTCTGACTGGTATGAGGTGGTATCTCACTGTGGTTTTGATTAGTCAAGAGATTTTAAAGCCGCCTGGGTCATCCTAGTGTAGCGGTCATGCTTAAGACCTCTGTGCTAGGCTCTGGCCAGGACCAGGCTGTAACTCCATCCAGGTGTGGTGGACATGATGGTTTGAGGGTTCTCAGGTTTGAGGGTTCAGCCAGGTCATTGGACAGAGAGAGGGAAACTTGGGGGTTTCCTTGGGTGATTATATGTATAAAACACACAGCTTGCCAGGTGATTTGTGTATAAAATGGGAGCACCCCTGCTTTCCAGGGCTCTCTGGACTTGGGGAGTTCATGATATGGCCCCTGGAGACAACCTTGCATTTGAGCTGGTTTTGCCTCCCAGCCCCAACTGAGGTCCCACCACAGATCAGTGCTTCTCAAACTTTGAAGTGCGGATGAATCACCAGGGGATATTGTTCAAGCATAGATTTGGATTAACTCTGCGGTGGGGTCTGAGATGCTGCCTTTCTCAAGGCTGCCAGTGCTGCTGCTGGTCCCCATCATAAGGAGAGTCAAGAATACAAATGTGGTCTTCTTTAGCAGGCCCCTGACATCAAGCTTTGCCCAGGAAACTTCTGGATCTCAGGGGTGCTACTTTTAGTTAGGATTCAGTGGCTCTTGGAGATGTTAGTGAGGCCCATTGTCTCTATCTCTCCACCGGTCACCATGTTATACTGCCTGGTGCTGGTTTACTCCAACGTGTCATCTCGACTCTTGGAGCAGTGGGATGTCAACTTGAGCTGCATATTACGATCATCTGAGGAGCTTTAAAAAATATGGGTCCAACCCCCATAAAATCGGGTTTGATTCATCTAGGGTGTGGTCCCCACCCCAATGGGATTGTTAAATCTCCCTGGCCTGTTCAAACATAAAGCCAAGGCTGAGAACCTCTGGCCTCAAGTGCAGAACATGGGCAGAAGCAACAGGATGTCCTAGGAGCCTGTGAGAAATGGGAATTCCCAGGCCCCACCCAGACCCACTGAGTCAGGAATTTGGGGTGAAACCTGACAATCCGTGGTCTAACAGCATTGCACGTTTTTCTGATGCACACTGACTTTCAGGATAGCAAGGCAGCATGAATAAAGCTTGTTTGTAACCCAACCATTGCTGAGGATGCATGAGAGGCAGGCGCAGCTGTGTCTTCTTGGGAAGCTCTGAGCAAAGCCAGTTGGTCCCGAGGGGGGCTCCTAGGACCCTGGGATGCCAGGAGACTATGGGGTGATTCAGCAACCTTATCAGGCCCCCACATTTGGGGGCTGGCTGCCCTGACCACCTCTGCTGGCCACCTTTCAGCCCCAGATGCACCAGCTATTTAAAGTCTCAGCTGAATAATATTTTCCGTCATGTGGCGCAGACTTTACTCAGGAGTCCTTCGGGGCTGCTGGAGGTCATGTGTCTCAGCTTATCTATGACTGTCTGGACCCAAGTCCCTGGGACAGATCACTTGTTTCTGTGTTTTCTCCTCCTAATTGAGGGGGAGGAGGAGAGGGAAGGAGGGAGGAGAATGACCTGGAATGTCCTCTGCCCTTGCAGGAAGACTCCCAGAGCACCTGTTCCTTTCACAATCCCTCATCCCTCGTGAAAGGGTGGCAAAGAGGGAGGGTGAGCCATTGCCCAAATTCACACCACTCATCTGTGCCAACCACAGGTCTCCAATATAAATCTCGGGCCCAGCAGGCTCAATGATGTCCTTGCCCCAAACATTTTTAGGGGAGGCCTCTTGACCTCCTCCACATTCCTCCCTCATGCGCTGTGAGCTTGCAATCCTTGGGGATTCATTCCAGATTTAAGGTCAGGTGCTGCCTGCTGTCTAAGGTGTGGGGAGTAGAATCTGCAGAACACATCCTGAGAAGCATGGCACCCATCAGCCTCCTTGGTGGGACAGGAAGAAGCCCAGACTGCCTCTTAAGCTCCCCAGCAGAACTAGCTGATGAGCCCTCTTCCCAGATCCAGGACACTACAGACAAAGGGCTGGAATCTAAGATCTATAAAGAACCCAAGGCACCTGGGGCAGATGGCCTATTCCCCAGACACCCTCAAAGAAGGATCATCTGCTTGCAGGACCACTGTCTTTGGAGGATACCTGGGACACAGACCCTGAGCTGGAGATGTGCTCTTAGGTACAGCCCCTGGGGGAGTAGGGTGGCCAGAGGGGGCGATAGGCCTTCCACATTGTTGACAAAGTCCTCAGCCAGTCCCATGGGGGCTTTGCATAGGGGTTGGGTAAAAGCATAGGGGCTGGGTTTGATATTCCCACCATTGCCAATTCTGGGAAGGGTGTGAACAGGGTGGGAGCTGCCAGCCAGCTCTCAGGCGGCTGGGCAAGCATGTGCCTTGGCCTGATGGAGGGTCCAGGTGGACACACAGCACCCATCACAATTGCTGTTGTTGTCTGGCTGCTGATGCTAGTACTATATTGAACAAGACTGGTGAGTATGGGCATCCTTGTAGTGTCCCTGATCTTAAGGAAAAAGCTCTCAGCTTTTCTCCATTGAGAATGATATTCCCTGTGGGATTTTCATAAATGGTTTTTATGAATTTGAGAAATGTTTCCTCTGTCCCTATACTCTGAAGAGTTTTAATCAGGAAGGGCTGCTGTATTTGGTCAAATGCTGCATCAATGGAGATCCTCTCCATATGTTTCTTGTCTCTTCTCTTGTTAATGTGTTCTATCACACTGATTGATTTGCGAATGTTGAACCACCCTTTCATCCCAGGAATAAATCCCACCTGGTTGTGGCCAATAATCCTTTTAATGCACTGTTGGATCCTATTGGCTAGGACTTTGTTGAGAATTTTGGCATTTATATACATAAGGGATATTGGTCTGTAATTCTCCTTTTGGATGGGGTTTTTGCCTGGTTTGTGGATCAAGGTAATGCTGGCCTCATAGAATGAGTTTGGAAGTTTTCCTTCTGTTTCTATTTTTTAAAACAGCTTCAGGATAATAAATATTACTCCTTTATTGAAGAAGAATTTCTTTTCTTGGTAGAATTCCCTTGGGAATCCATCAGGCCCTGGACTCTTGTTTTTTGGGGAGGTTTTTGATCACTGCTTCAATTTTCTGGTTATTGGTCTATTTGGGTTGTCAATTTCTTCCTGTTTCAGTCTTGATAGTTTATAGGTTTCCAGGAAGGCATCCATTTCTTCCAGGCTGCTTAATTTATTGGCATACAGTTGTTGATAATAATTTCTTATAATTATTTCTATTTCTCCAAAGATACAGATGTAGTGAAAAGAAGGGGCACGTGCACTCCAATGTTCATAGCAGCAATGTCCACAACAGCCAAACCGTAGAAGGAGCCAAGATGCCCTTCAGCAGATGAATGGATAAAGAAGATGTGGTCCATATATATAATGAAATATTACTCAGCCACCAGAAAAGATGAATACCCACCATTTGCATTGACATGGATGGAACTGGAGGAGATTATGCTAAATGAAATAAGTCAAGCAGAGAAAGACAATTATCATATGGTTTCACTTATATGTGGAACATAAGGAATAGCATGGAGGACATTAGGAGTATGAAGGGAAAAATGAAGGTGGGGGGAGTCAGAGGGGGAGAGGAACCCTGAAGACTATGGACTCCAGGAAGCAAACTGAGGGTTTCAGGGAGGAGGGGGATGGCAGGATGGGTTAACCCAGTGATCGGTATTAAGGAGGGCATGTATTGCATGGAGTACTGGGTGTTATATGTAAATAATGAATCATGGAACACTACATCAAAAACTAAAGTACTGTATGGTAACTAACATAAAAAAATGAAATGTAGGGAGATATGGGTAGTTAGGTGTGTGAATACATATATAAATATGTCCATATGTGTGAGTGTGTGTGTATAGATATTGATATGAATAAAAATACAAATACATATTGAGAAAAAAAGAAAAAAAGTTGCTTTGGTCCCCCTGCATCCCGGACCTAAGTGTTCATACGTGCCAATTCTCAGTCCTCTTTTGGTCTTTTGAAACCCATCACCCACTTGGCATTCCCACTTCTGAAGGCTTCTTTAGACCCCATCAAAGGACAGAGAGCAATGTGCTTTGAAGATGAGAAGTCATATATGGAAGAGCGTTTTATCAATGGTAAGGCACCATGCAAATGTAAGAGATGGGGTAATGATAATGTGCAGAATTTGTCCAGAAAGAGAAAAGCATTAAATTCAGAAGGCAGTGAGAGGGGATTATCTTGAGAGGAAATTCCTAATGCTACTTCAGATTGTCTCTGCTACTGAGCCACGTAAAGTCTTAAAAATCGTTTCCTGTTGCTGTTATATATGGCATAATGTAGGTGGTTAAGTAGCTCTTGAACAAGCCATATTGGCTAATTCCTGTAATTGTAGGGCTTTTCTTTTCTTTTTTTTCTCTCTCTCTTTTTATTTTATAACCCAGAGACACTGCCTTGGTAAGCTTCCAGCAGGTGATAGTCTCCATATCCACCATAAGCCTGTCAAAATCCCATGTTTACAGTGTTAGACTATCACATTTCCAAATGCAACCTTCTTTTCATTGGTTGACTCATATTTGGGTTGTATCCAGATTTTTGCAATTGTAAATCACATTACTGTGCATGTTAGTGTACGTCTCTGTATGTGTACATGTCCATGTGGCTATGTGTTTTCGTTTCTCTTGGGTATATACCTAGGAGTAAGATTGTTGGATCATTTGGTAATTCTGTGTTTAATCCTTTGAGGAACTGCCAGACTGTTTTTCAGAGTGGCTACTCTATTTTACATTCCCTTCAGCAGTGAATGAGAGTTCTGATTCTTCATGTCCTCATCAATACTTACTATCTGACTTTTCTATTATAGCTGTCCTAAGAAAGTGTGAAGTGGTATCTCACTGTGGTTTTGATTTGCATTTCCCTGATGATTATTGATGTTGAATGTATTTTCGTGTGCTTGCTGACACTTGTACATCTTCTTTAGAGAGATGCCTGTTCAAACTCTTATTTTTATTTTTTAAGATTTTATTTTTATTTTTTATTAACATACAATGTATTTTTTGTTTCAGGGGTACAGGTCTGTGAATGATCAGTCTTACACAATTCACAGCACTCACCATAGCACATTAAGATTTTATTTTTAAGTAATCTCTGCACCCAACGTGGGGCTTGAACTCAGGACTCTGAGATCAAGAGTCACATGCTCTACCAACTGAGCCAGGCAGGTACCCCCCCCTTTTTCTTAAATTAGGTTGTTTCTGTTTTGGTTGTTAAGTTGTAAGCATTCTGGATACAAGTTCCTCATCGGATATATTTGAAAATATTTTCTACCATTTTGAGTTATCTCTGATGTATAAAAGTTTTAAATTGTGACAAAGTCTGATTTATCTATTTTTCTTTTTTGCCTGTGATTTTTGGTATCATATTTAAGAAACTACTGCCAAGTCTAAGGTCATACAGTTTGCCCCTATGTTTTCTACTAAGAATTTTATAGACCTCTTAAATTTAGATCTTTGATCCATTTTGAATTAGCTTTCATATATGGTATGAAGGATCCAACTTCATTCTTTTGCATGTGGATATCCAGTTGTCCCAGAACCATTTGCTGAAAACTCTGGTTTTTCCCTATTCAATGGTCATGGCACTCTTCTTGAAAATCAGTTGATTATAGAGGCATAGACTTATTTCTAGATTCATAATTCTATTATGTTGATCAATATATCTGCCTTTATGCCAGTGCCACACATTGTTTTCATTACTGTTGATCTGTAGTAAGTTTTTGAGTCAGAAAGTGAGAGTTCACAAAATCTCCCCCCACCCTCCGCCCCTGCCCCGCAAAGATCATTTTGGCTATTCTGGGTCTTTTGCAATTCCATATGAATTTTAAGACCAGGTTTTCCATATCTGCAAAAACACTCCTTGGAATTTTGTTAGGGATAACACTGAATTTGTGGATCACTTTTGGAAGTATTGCCATTAAATTTTCCAATCCATGAACATAGGATTTCTTTCTCCTTTCTTAGGCTTCCTTAAATTTTTCAGTTATGTTATCCTTTACAATTATATACTAACCTTTATTGACACGTTTTGTTTGTTTGGATAAAAGTTACTGTGTCCGTGGTCACCTGCATCTGGCATGAAGAACTATCATAAATATTTTTTGTAAGGTGATCTACTAACAACAAATTTGCTCAGTTCTTAATCTGACAATACTTTCATTTGCCTATTTGGAAAAAATGCTTCGCTACCATAGGATTCTTGGTTGACTGTTTTGTTTTGTTTGAGCACTTCGAGCATGTTATCCTACTGTGTTCTGACTTCCATGTTTCTAATGGGAAGTCAACTATTAATCTTATTGGTTCTCTTGTAAGTAATGAATCCTTTTTTTTTTTTCCCGTGCTGCTTTTAAGTTTTCCTCCTTTCTTTAGCTCTCAGCACTTTTACTCTGATTTGTCTATTTGTGTATCTCTTTTTATTCATCCTATTTGGAGTTTGTTGAACATCCTCAATGTGTAGATCAATATTTTTCAATAAATTTGGGAAGTTTTTCAAAATTAGTTATTTGATTATTTTTTCCTCTTTTCTCTATCTCTTTTACTTCTGGTCCTTCCATTACATATATATTGGTGTACTACATTTTTTTGAGACATTTATGTTCATTCTTTTTATCTTGTTCTTCTTCAGATTGCATAATCTCTACTAATCTATCTTCAAGTGCGCTCATCCTTTCTTCTGCCAGTTCAAAGATACTGTCAAGTCCCTCTGCTGTGTTTTTCATTTCAATCATTATACCTTTTAGCTATGGAATTGCCAAATGGTTTTTATTATAATTTCTATCTCTTGATTGATTTTTTTTTATTCACTGCAACGTTGTCATCACACATTCCTTTATTCCATTAGTCATAGCTTCCTTCAGTTCTTGAACATATTTAAAATGGCTAATTTGATGTCTATTTCTCTTAAATCTGACTTCTGGTCTCTCTCAGATAGTTTCTATTGCCTGATTTTTTTCTAGTATATGGGTTGTACTTTCTTGTTTTTTAGCATGTTTTATAATTTTTTGCTGGACATTTTAGATAATATATTGCTGCAATTCTGGTATTGGTCTCTCCTCTCCAGGAACTGCTATCATCATTAGCTTTTTTACATGTTTCATGACTGGATGGATTATTTTAGTGAAGCCTATTTCCCTCTCTTTCCTCCCTTTCTACAGTGTGAAGCCTCTGACGGTGCTTCTTGGGAACATATCTGTGGGGAAGCCCGCAGTCACCCTGAAATAACACCAGTTTTGTATGATTTCAATTATTTTCTAACATTTGTTAAGTTTATGGTGTAACTCAGGATTTGGTGTACCTGTATGAATGTTCCTTGTGCACTAGGAAACAACATTGTATGGGAGTGTTGTATAAATATTTATTAGACCCAGTTGTTTAAGTGTTTGTCAATTCTTCTCCATCCTTGGTGATTTTCATCCTACCAGTATTATCAGTGACTAAGAGAGGAGTAGTGGAGTCTACTACTATAGTTATGTCTATTTGTCCTTTCTGTTCTGTTTTTGCTGATGGGTATTTTGATGCTCAGTTATTTGGTGTTGCACACTTAGAATTATTATATCTTCCTGATGAATCTAACTTTGATCATTATATTATATCCCTCTTTATCCTCAGTAAGTTCTTTCTTCTAAAACCTACCTTGCTTGATAGTAATAGAGACACTCCTTCTTTCTTTTAATGTTTACATGAAATACCTTATTCCATCCTTTTATTTATAACCTACCTATATCATTATGTTTGTAGGGAGTTCCTTGCAGACAGCATATAGCTGTGTACATTGTTTGTTTTTCCTATCTATTCTGACAATATCTTTCACTTTTAATTGATATGTTTAGACCATGTATGTTCAATATCATTAGTGGAATGTTGGATTTAGGTCTGTCATTTTTTTTGTTCATTCCTTCTGTTTTTCATTCCTCTTTTCCTCATTTCTTGCCTTCTTTTGGGTTATTTGAACATTATTTAATACACCATTTAAATTTATCTATTTTGACTATACCTTTGCTTAGATATTGTAGAGGCTGCTCTAGGATTACAATATACATACTTAATTTTTCTCACTTCACTTAGAATCAATATTTACCACTTTCAGTGAAATATAGAACTCCTTACTACTCAATAGATTTTCCTCTTTATGTGGTAGTTGTCTTATGCATTACATCTACATACACTGAAAACCCCTTGAGAAAATGTTATAGTTAGTTCAATTCTCAAGGTCTATAATATACTTCAATGGTCATATTCATGCATGTACAGCTTGTGGCTGAGCTCAAGAATCATAACCAAATTATGTGGTTCCTTTGTAGAGCTCTAATCCATCTGTGACCTCCTTAGTACTTTCTGTTCTCCTAAAGGCTCCCCCATTTCAGTCCTCCAGACAGAAACCTGGTACTTTATCTTGCTCTGCCACAACATTCCCCCAAGGGCACCCTTGTCTGGGGTTAGGCAGCAGGAGGACAGAGAGAAAAGAAGCAATAGGGGTTCAAGCCTCCCACTTGGGGGTCACAATTCCTCCAATAAGTCAAAAAAGTCCTCTCAGAGTTGTGGGCTCTTGTGGGCCCTCATTGATGTTTCTGCTGGTGCCACTATTGGCTCCAGATCATTTGAAGCTGGAGTGTGGGAGAATGGAAAAAAGAACAAAACCGGAGAGTTTCCATCTCTCTCTAACTGTTAGAAGACTCCTTTTCTCCTTTACAAGCCAAAACTAGGGGCTTCTTCTAGAGCTGTTTGTCCATACCTATGCCCATACCCAGGTTTTAGCCTGAAACTTAAGTCTGTGCTGGAGTACCAGAGGAAAGTAAAATGGAAAATCACTGCTAGTTCAATGACACTTGAATTCTGGTCTTCTTCCCCTATCTATTTGCTGGTGTTTACTTCTCATGGTCCTTAAATAGCTGCTCCATGCCTCTGTACAGATTATAGCTGCATTCAGTGGGTACAACATACTGGAGTATACCTACCCCATCTTATCCCAAAATAGAATCTCCTCTGGGTTATTTATTTATTTATTTATTTCCTTTGGGGGGTCACTATCATATATCACTCATCACTGAGAAGTACGTTTTTGACACTTTTCCTCTTGTTCTGCTCCTTTATTTCCAAGGCATCCTCCAACAACTGTTAGATTCCAGTACAAAAAACTGATTAAGTTCAACTGAAAGTATCAGCCTTAGAAACTCTTCTGCCCACAATGCAATAAAAGCTTCAAACCCCTTCCCCATGAAAGTTTGTTAGCCAAGTTCTAACTCAAACATTTGCTGAGCAAGAATTACATAATTGCCATAATACTAAAGGTGGAGGCCTTGTTGACCACTGGACATTTAACATTTCTTTATATAGATAATATGAACAAGATAAAGATCATGATAAGATACAGTGAAATAATCTACCCAATCACAAGGATAGGAGAGAAATATTCAACCAATATTTGTTAAGTTAATAGCAGTGTAATTGGTATAGCCTTCTTAGAAACGAATGTGGAATAAAGCCAAAAATTGTTAAAGCATTTATACATATTTGGGAATTTATCCCAAGGAAATAACCCTAACAATGAAGCTATATACTAAAAAGGCACTTACTAAAGAATTATTTCTAATAGCCAGGCATTGGAAATAACCCCAATGTACCCAAACTAGGGAACATTTCATTAAATTATCGTACATAAATAGTATGTCATGGAATATAGTCATTTAAAATGAATATTTTGAATGTTGTGTAGGGGGATACAAAAATGGATCAGTTATCTATTGTTGTGTAATTTTAACACTAACTAGACCAGATTAAGCTTTTTGGTCCCTTTTTAAGCTTTTTGTTCCTGAAAGGGATCGAAAAGCTATGGATACTACCCAAATGAAAGGGATAGGAAAGTAAGTTTCAGCAGAACATTGTTGAAGCCTATAATTAAATAAAAATAAAAACACATTTCATGTTCCTACTTCACCCAGGATGTTAAAAAACAAACACCTCTGCCAGTAACATGTACTTTTCTATTACAACTTTATTCAATCCTTATAAATTTTAGTAGAGTTTTTTTGGGGGGCGTGTTGGGTGTTTCTAAGTATGCAAGCTTATAATCTTCAAGTAAAATTAATTTTGGCTCTTCAATATTAGTTCTGAGCATTTTGTCTTACATCATTAGGGGGAAAACCTCTAAAATAATGTTGAATAACATTAGTGTTATAAGATAATAATTTTCTATGCCAGAATCCTTAACATAATTTATTGTAGGAGAAAAAATACGATTATAGCAAATCACATTTAGCAAATGCTAAAAAGGAACTGTATAAAATTCCACATTCAGTCCTTATGAAAGCTCTAAACATAATTAGAATAGGAGCATACAAAAAAAAAAGATATTTTTTTCCAAACCAACAAACATCCTATTTTGTATGCCACTACAAAAATATGTTCAATACGGTCATTTAACATGTCTCTATACTGGAGTACCTGGGTGGCTCAGATGGTTAGGCATCTGCCTTTGTCTCAGGTCATGATCTCTAGGTCCTGGGATCCAGCTCCTTGTTGGGCTCCTGGCTCAGCAGAGAGTCTGCTTCTCCCTCTGCCTCTCCCCCTGGTTGTGCTCTCTCTGTCTCTCTCTCAAATGAATAAATAAAATATTAAAAAAAAGTCTCTGTACAATAACATAATATTTATGTATCATAATTTGATGAATTTAGTTCAGGGATTATGATGTTAATTGGATATTCTTAAGAGTTCTCAATACCTTTTTTTCCTGCAGATTCATTTTTGGTGCCATGTCTATGAACTCTTTGCTTAACCTCAGATCATAAAGACTTATATTTTTTTTAAAATATTCTTAAAATTTAACTAACTAATTAATTTATTTATTTATTGTGTTCAGTTAGCCAACATATAATTTTTGATGAGGTGTTCAATGATTCATAAATTGCGTGTAACACCCAATGCTCATCACAACATGTGCCCTCATTAATACCCATCACCCAGTTAAGCCTTTCCCCTTTCCCCCTCCCTTTTGTAACCCTCAGTTTGTTTTCCAGAGTCCAGAGTTTCTCACGGTTTGTCTCCCTCTCTGGGTGAAATAAGTCAAGAGGAAAATCAGAGAGAAAGACATTCATCTATAGTTTCTTCTAAAAGTTTTGTAGCTCCACATTTTGCACTTAGAATTATGACCCATTTTGAGTTTATTTTTGTCTAAGATGTGTGGCTTAGATTCGTGTTCAATTTTTTGCATGTAGATGTCAGATTGCCACTTTTTGAAGACTGCCCTTCCTCCACTGGGTTGCTTTTGAAATTCAGTTTTATTCCTCCCAGTTTCCCATAAGTCAGCAGCCATTTTGGTGAGTCTGTATTTGGACTCTCATTTTGTTCTACCGCCTTAATTACCATAGCTTTTTAAAATGTAAGTCTTAAAGTCAAGTAATGTGAATCATCTAATTCATTCTTCTTTTAAAAAATAACTTGGCTCTCTAATTCCTTTGCCTTTTCTATTTTAGAATCAGCTTGACTATACCTGCAAGAAATTCCATTGGGATTTTGATTTATGTTGTCTAAATTCCATATGATGTCAACTTATCCACCAAAAACATACTCATCTGGTAATTGAATCATAATTCCTGGAATAAATCCTCTGTGGTCATAGTTCATCATCCTTTTAATATACTGATGAATTCAATTTGTCAATATTTCACTTATAATTTTTTTGCCTCTACATTCACAAATAAAGTTTGCTTGGAATTTCTTTATTTTGTTTTATTTTGTACTTCCTGTATAAGGCTTTGCCGGTGTGGCTAAGGTAGGTTCATTGAATGGATTTGGAAAATTTTTTCATCTTTTACTAGGGTTTGGAATAGTTTGATACAGGAATTAGCTATATTTTTTTATAGACTTTCTGAGGCTCTGCTTACCTACAATTATCTTTCCTTGACAGATGATTGATTTTGTGGCTGGGTATAAGATTCTTGGAATGTTGTCCTCATTCAGTCATCTTTAAATATTTTCCCACAGTCTTACCTCCAGTGTGGCAGACAGAGTGTCTGATGCCAGCCTATCTTTTTTCCTTTGAGAGGAGTCTGTCATTTCTTTCAATAAGCATGTAATATTTTCTTTTCTCTAACTGGAATTCAAAATTTCATCAGGAAATGTTACTGGAAGTCTGGATTTCTTTTTTTTTCTTTTAATAATGATTAATTTTACTTGGGGCTTTGCCTCTCCCTTAACCTGAAGACTCAAACTTTTTTCTACCCAAATTTTATTTTATGATTTCTTTATTTATTAATTCCTCATCTGTTCCCTTTTCCCTTTCTAGTAAACATGTATTATTCACATTCACATATCCCAGTCTGTCTTCCAAGTCTATTTTTTAATTCTTTGGATTCCACATCATTTATAAAACACTTCTAACACTTGACCTTACAAAATAGTAATTTGGTTCCAACAAAGAGTATTCTCATCTCTGTTAGTCTACTGCATTTGTGATTTCAGAAATAAGTATTTTAGTTCTAGATTTTGTTGTTGTTGTTGTTGTTCTGTGTTAAATTGAATGCCCTTGGGAGTTCTCATTTGCTTTTTTTTTTTTTTTTTTTTGGTAATACCTTAACTAGTTTATTTCTTTACTGTTTCCATTGTGGATTATGAGAGTGATTAATACAGGATAAAATTTTGTCTAAATGAACCTATGGTTCTCTGATAAGTATAAAACAATAATTTATACTAGACCTTAAGTCTTGGATAGTTTTTCTTTTTTTTTTTTTTTACTTCTCTATATCTGAATTTTATTTTTTTAATTTATATTTTTTTATTTCTTTTCAGTGTAACAGAATTCATTGTTTATGCACCACACCCAGTGCTCCACGCAATACTTGCCCTCCATAATACCCACCACCTGGCTCCTCAACCTCCCACTCCTCCCCCCTGCCCGCCCCTTCAAAACCCTCAGATTGTTTTTCAGAGTCCATAGTCTCTCATGGTTCATCTCCCCTTCCAATTTCCCTCAACTCCCTTCTCCTCTCCATCTCCCCATGTCCTCCAGGTTATTTGTTATGCTCCACAAATAAGTGAAACAATATGATAATTGACTCTCTCTGCTTGACTTATTTCACTCAGCATAATCTCTTCCAGTCCTGTCCATGTTGCTACACAAGTTCGGTATTCATCCTTTCTGATGGAGGCATAATACTCCATAGTTTATATGGACCACATCTTCCTTATCCATTCATCCATTGAAGGGCATCTTGGTTCTTTCCATGGTTTGCTTTTTAAGTTCATCTGTTTCTTCCATTAGCTCTATTTTAATAGTAGTCATGTGTTCTATTTACTTATTTATTTATTTATTTATTTATTTATTTATTATTTTTTATATTAACATATAATGTATTATTTGCCCCAGGGCTACAGGGATGGAATGTTCTATATTTATCTGTGATGTCCATCTGGTCCAATGTGTCATTTCAAGCCCTTATTTCCTTGTTGATCTTTTGCTTAGATGATCTGTCCATTACAGTGAGGGGGATGTTAAAGTCCCCTACTAATGTATTATTGTTGATGTGTTTCTTTGATTTTGTTATTAATTGGTTTATATAATTGGCTGTTCCCATCTTAGGGGCATAGATATTTAAAATTATTAGATCTTCTTATTGGACAGACTCTTTAAATATGCTGTAGTGTCCTTCCTCATCTCTTATTATAGTCTTTGGCTTAAAATCTAATTTATCTGATATAAGGATTGCCACCCCAGCTTTCTTTTGATGTCAGCATGGTAAATTGTTTTCCACCCCCTCACTTTAAATCTGAGGTGTCTTTGGGTCTAAAATGAGTTTCTTGTAGACAACATATTGATGGGTCTTGGTTTTTTGGTTTTTTTTTTTTGTTTTTTTGTTTGTTTTTTTCTATCCATTCTGATACTCTGTGTCTTTTTTTTTTTTTTAATTTTTTTTTCTTTTCAGCGTAACAGAGTTTATAGTTTTACACCACACCCAGTGCTCCATGCAATGCGTGCCCTCCACAATACCCACCACCTGGCTCCCCCAACCCTTCAAAACCCTCAGGTTATTTTTCAGAGTCCATAGTCTCTCATGGTTCATCTCCCCCCCCAATTTCCCTCAACTCCCTTCTCCTCTCCATCTTCCCATGTCCTCCGTGTTATTTGTTATGCTCCGCAAATAAGTGAAACCATATGATAATTGACTCTCTCTGCTTGACTTATTTCACTCAGCATAATCTCTTCCAGTCCCGTCCATGTTGCTACAAAAGTCGGGTATTCATCCTTTCTGATGGAGGCATAAT
>PISX010009798.1:58326-73953 GCA_004024625.1 Mellivora capensis | reverse complement strand
TCGTGGGGACTGCAAAAGTCTGTTTCTGCTCCGGGAGGGTCCCAGCCCCTGCCACACGCCAAACGCCCCTAGGAGGTCTCCTTGCAGCTCAGCGACCAGGACCTGGTTTCTCTGCTGTACTCTCTCTGACTCAGCGCCAGCGGAGGCTGGCCTCCATGGGGGACTTAATCCCCTGTCCCTAACAGTTCCAATTCCCACAGTTTCACCCTATGATCTTTTCTCTTTTTGAGCGCTTTTTATCGGACTTCAAGTTAATGCTGGTCCCCAGTCTTAGGGGACTCTCGTATTGGGATATTACTTCCCAATGCGTCTCCTCTGGTGGCTCCCTCCCCCTTTTGTTTATCTTCTGATACCAGTCCGGTGTTCCCGCTCGGCTTTACCTGCCCACTGGCGTCTTCTGCCCCCGTAGAGATCCTGAGGAGTAGAATTTTGATCTCAGGCTGATTTCATGAGTGATCGGTGTTCCTTAGTAGGTAATCAGCTCACTTTAGGGGACAGGTTGAACCAGAGCATCCTCCTAGTTCCCTGCCATCTTCGTTATTTGAATTTTTAATTTAAAAAAAATTAAGTTCAGGGGAGCCTGGTACCTCATCCCACTCTTGTTTCAGTTCAGGTCATGATCTCAGGGTGCTTAGATCTAGCCTGCCTCTGTTCCTGCTCAGTGCAGTGTCTGCTTGTCTCTCTCCCTCTGCTCCTTCCCCTGCTCTCTCTCTCTTTCTCTCAAGTAAATAAATAAGATCTTTAAAAAAATAATAAAGTTGGAATTCATCAACTTGAATTTCCAGTAACACTTCTCCAGAATAAGCCAAGCCCCCTAAATGAATGCCAGAAAAAATCCAGTCACTTGGGCAATGAAAGGTATTCAGACATCTGTACTCTTTCATTTCATTCATTACATTTGACTTTTCTAGTAACTGAATTTATTCTTATTAATTCATAATTAATTTTTAAAAGGACACAACTTGTCATTATCCACTTCAACCTATAAACTTGAATTTTAGTATTAGAAATTCCAATATGATTTTCACTGAAAATATTAATTTGACTAATTGTTTGATATACTCAATTTTCTATTCATAACAATATTTGAGAAGCCCAAGTGCCTCAAATGACCTGTTTATATTCATTTACATAATTTATTTTTCATTTGCTTAGAAATAGTATTCCAATAATATTTTTCAAAATAAAGTTTTTATTGTTTTGTATGTTCTGAAAACAATCTAAGCAATGTCTCTCCATTGTTGACACTGTTTAACATCATTTTTGTTTTTGGTTTTTGTCTAGAAATAGAAATACAAACCTTAAAAATGCCAAGTTGTAGAATACTGATGATGTGTCACATTGCAGACATGTATTGGAGTGAGAAAGTAGGAGTGGGAAGACCAAGTGATTTCTATGCTATCAGCATATATGACAGCTTGTTTCCACTCTAGAGAGAGATGCAGCAGATTGAGAGCTGAGATGAATAGAGATAAGGTGGCTGTGGCTATATATGTAGTGATGTATATGGTGCTCAGCAGCTGAATTTCAAAACCATGCAACAAAGGGGAAAAAAACAGCATCTGTATTCTTTAGTTAAGAATTAAATAATACAAATAAATAATAAAGTTTACAAAGAGGATTACTGAGCCTTCTCTCTTTCCCTTTAAGGATTTTTAAAATTTCTAATTACAGCTACCAGAAGGTAGAGCTACTTAATATGTGTGGGGTGACTCCAGGTAAACAAGTAGGTTTCTTGGCTAAAAGTTCTGCAGAAGCACTAAGCACGTGACTCTAAAGGTGCAAAGTTTTTCCACCCATTAAAAACAAAGAAAGCAGAGAGAATCATTCACCAGTACAAAATGGTATCACTCTTCATAGCATGAAAACTTGCCACACTTTCACTCCCAGCCTGAAGGAAATGGTTAATGTAGAAGGTACTGACTCAATGAAATGTCCCTTCTGACCAGAAATGTTTTGTCTCTGTCAGAGCATGTCTTGAGCAGCTGAAGAGAGCTCACTTTGGTCCTGCATGTCCTGTTGCCCTCAGTGTGTGGACTGGCCACTGCCCAGAATGTTGTGCTTCCTCTTCCTGGGGAAGCAGCATGTGTTGTTGCAAAGAGTTGGGGTGTAAGACCTGTCTTCCATACCTACCTTTGTCATTGTGAGTGATCTTATACACACCATTTAACATTTCTAAGCCTTGGTTTTCTCAACTGTGAAATGGATGTGATATATACCTAACCTACCTCACAGTATTGATGCGACAATCAAATGAGTTTGATAGCAGATATCAAACTTAATTGTGAAATGCTAAAATATCCCACTTAAATTTAAGATCCAGAGAAATTGTTCCATATCACTACTTCTACTCAAAATTGTGTGGATGATCCTAGTCAATACAGTAATGCAAAATTATAAAAATAAGAAGAAATATAAAGTATAGTCTTAGGAAGGAAAAATCAGAACTTTGAACACTCATATAGGATACAAGAGTTTGTCTAAAAAGTCCAAGAGAACCTGGAAATAAACCAATAGGACTAATTAAAGTACCCAAAAAAGTTACTACTTTTCTGATCAATATGAAATTCTCTATGTCAGCAACAAATACAGAGAAAACATAGTTTTAAGAAGATTTATTTTATAAAAGCCAAAGTAGCCTGATATTTCCAGAAACTTACCTAACAAAAGATATGGAACACATTTATGGGGAAAATGCAGTGCTTCTGAGAAACAATAGAAAAACTTTTAAATAAATAGGAAGACATAGTGTATTTATATATGAAAAGGCTCAATATCATAAAATATTATTTTGCTAAATTTATCTATCAACTCAGTGCAATTCCAATCAAGATCCCAGTAGGATCTCTTTCAGGAAAATTTAAAGCTGATTTAAAATTTCATACAGAAATGCCTGGGACCAAAACTTTTCAAGACACCTCTAAAGGAAACAATGCCTCCACCAGCCTTCCCATATATCCAGACCTGATACAGAGCTATGGTGATGAGGGCTTTGTGAAATTTATAACCAGGATATACAGACCTATCCAACAGTGCCACGAGTAGAAACAAACCCAGGGCATATGAAAACATTATATGCAACAAAGAAGGCCTTAAAAAATAGTGATTCAGTTCATCAATTAACAGTGCTAGTTATCATTACTGAAAAAATATAATTAGATGTACATAAACATATAAACTGCAAGTAAACTCAAGGTTAACACTTAAAGAGAGAAAAATACTCTAACACTTTCTTAGGAAAAGTTATTGGAGAAGATACAGTTGCAGTCCAGACTGGGAAGAATTTCTTGAAAATGCTCAAAATTATAAAGGAAAGTAACAAAGGAAAACCTGATAATGTCAACTGTTTTAAAGTCAGAAATGTGTAAAATACAAGAGCTACTTTAACAAATAGAGAGCCAACTCAAATTGGGAGGAAATTTTAGCAATGCATGCAAATGACAAAGGATTATCATGCAAGATATATAAAGAACTCCTAAAAATCAGTGATTAAAAAAAGAACTTCCTAATTGAAAAACAGACAAGGATATGAAGAGGTAATTTACACAAAAAGAGGAAATATGAATGGAAAATAAACATACAAAAATACTTTTTCACTTTCTATCAGAAAAATTCCCATTAAAATCATAATAAGACAGCGTGTCAGATATAGCAACTAGATTTTGAAAGTTCAACAATATGTGGATCGTATCTTCTTTATCCATTCATCTGAAGATATGGTCCATATATACAATTGAGTATTATGCCTCCATCAGAAAGGATAAATACCCAACTTTTGTATCAACATGGATGGGACTGGAGGAGATTATGCTGAATGAAAAAAGTCAAGCAGAGAAAGTCAATTATAATACGGTTTCACTTACTTGTGGAGCATAATGAATAACACAGAGGACATGGGGAGAAGGAAAGGAGAACTGAGTTGGGGGAAATCAGAGGAAGAGACAAACCATGAGAGACTGTGGACTCTGAGATACAAACTGAGGGTTTGGGAGAGAAGAAGGGTAAGGGGTTGGGTAAGCCTGGTGGTGGGTATTAAGGAGGGCAGGTACTGCATGGAGCACTGGGTGTGGTGCATGGAGCACTGGGTGTGGTGCATAAACAATGAATCTTGGAACACTGAAAAAATAAATAAAAAAAAAGATAAAGTTCAACAAAATATTAAGATTCCTAAGGAAAGATATTCTGAGTGGGAGTTTAAGTAGGTGTAACCACTTTGCAGAATATTTGCCAATATTTGATAAATTCATGCATACAGTGAGAGTCAGCAACTATATTATACACAAATGTGCATATGGATATATATCATTCATAACATTATCATATCTCCCTATCATTATTATAAATTTTGCGTTTAATATGTGTTCAAAAACATTTATGAGTATACTTGAGAGCTTGGTTCCCACTAACACAAAGTGAATAAAGAAGTTAGTTTACCCTCTAAGTATGTTTTATCCAATTTTAACATAGAGTGATAGAAAACTATTGATTATGAGCTACTTATGTATGCTCAAGCCCTGTTTTAGGATTTTTTGTTCTGTTTTGTTTTTTCTTTTTTTTTTCTTTTTAGAAGTGGCTGGAATACTGGTAACTTAGTCTTTAGTGGCCATTTCCCTTCATTTAATTCTAATCCAAATCTCTAGGGTGAGTCAGAATTCCTAGAGTCCAGAGATACTCTGGAAACTAGACTATAAAATTAGAAAACTGTTAAATGGTGATCCTTATAAACATAGCAATGCATTTCCAGGTTTATTTGTTTATCTTCAGGGTCTAATAGAGTGGTTATTGTCATTAAAATAAGATTTTACTTCATTTTCTAATATTTTCTATCTATCCTTTTATATTTTCTTAGGACTTATTAGTTTTCAATCCTATTTTGCCTATATTAATTACTTCCTGCTCAACCATTAAGAAAATATTGTGATGTAGTATTAGAGTTGATTCAGTTTTACCATATATCATGTGTTTGTGTCAAGTAGTTATTTTCAGTGGTTTCTCCATCCACTTTTTCATGATATAGAAACATAAATAACTTCTAGCCATGAATAATACACAGAACAAAGTAAAGCTCAATAGTACTAATCTACTTTTATGTAAAAATCAATTGTTACTTTTTTGGCATTCAATCCAATTTAACTGTTTGTCGACACTGATATCTGCTCATTTGACATTCTTGAGGGAAGAAAAGAACTAAAACAGCTAAAATTACCACTATTTCTATAATAAAGCATAAAATACACATATATCTGTCAGATAGCACCTTCTCAATACAACTAAGGGATGCTCAAAGGCAAAATAATTGGTTTAACTTGTACACCTAATCAATTCTTGAATAATTTCAACAATTGTTATAATTCTGACTCATAGGAGATATTGATGTACATGTGGCAGATACTGAAGGTCTTCTGATCATAACCTCTTTCTCCTATGAAGCCATCCCACTGCAGAAACTGTGAAAGCTAAACACTCATGTTCCAAGGCTTCCTTGAAATTGAGGTGGTCAGGTGGCATGGTACTAGCCAATAAAATCAGAAATCTGTAGGGCACAGGGAGTTCTGTGTCTTATGTGTTCTAATATAATATAATATGTTTTCTAATATAAGGGACAAAAAGCAGATTTCTTTTTTTGCAGTATGGTACTGTAAATGTATTTTCTCTTCCTTATGATTTTCTTTATAATGTTTTCTTTTTTTTAACTAGCTAACTGTCTGTGTTATCAGTAAGTTTTCTGGCCAATAGTAGGCTATTAGTAGTTAAGTTTTGGGTTAGTCAAAAGTCGTGCATGAGTTTTCCACTGCAGGGGGTTTGACACCCCAACCTGCATGTTGTTCAATGGTCAACTATAATTAAGGCTAAATGCTGCTCACAAACAGATATTTTTAACTTAAAGAGTAAGTAAATAATCTTTTCACTAGCCAGGCTAGTTGATTTATACAGGATTAGTTTCTGTTATTTTTCCTTCAAATATCTCTTACAATTGCATATTACTTCCATTTTTTTCTTTATGACTCCAGTTCAAATTCTCACCTTTCTATGCCAGGAATCCAGTTAGTACCTTTTATTTGTCACAGGATCAGCTCTGAAAGAGTGCCATTTGGGCCCAGAGCCCTCTTTTTTCTGGTTTACACCCATTCTGTCTTTACATAATATACCCCAAGTATAAAACATGGATCCATAGAATCAAGAGATAAGCTTCTTTATAGTTCTGTTTGGTATAACTTTCTTTGTGATAGAAATGTTCTTTATCTGCACTGTCTAATATGGTACCTACTAGCTACAGTTGAGTAACTGCTTGAAATGTGGTTACTGCAACTGAGGAAGTAAAATTTTAATATTATTTAATTAATTTAAATTTATATATCCATACATGGCTAGTGGCTACCGTATTGGACAGCAGAGCCTAGAACAGTTAAAATGGAGTGGTCTAAGTTCACTGTGACTATAACTTTCATTACATTTTATATTTATTGCCTCCAGTCCTTGCTTCTCCTATTCAATTTGCACATGTTCTCCAGAGGTCAATTCCTAAAGCACTAACAATTTCACCTGCTTGCTCAAAAACAAAACTGTCATGGCCTAAAGAATTAAATTCTACCTTCTATGACTGCTATTCAAGATTATTCAAAATTCAGGCCCCCCTTTGTCTCCTGAAGTTCCTCTATCCACGTGATTATTCTTGCCAAAGTAATCTACTCATTGTGCTCTGAACACATTTATGATTTTCTTCTCTGTTCATTGTGATTTTCTCACCTAAGATGACCCGCATACATCTCTGTACATCATGTTGACAACTGTTGCCATCTTAATAATATTAATTCTCTGATCCATAAATGAGGGATGTCTTTCCATTTATTTGAATCTTACTTCTTCAAACAATACATCATTGTTTCCAGATTAAAAGAAATTTTAAGTTCCTTTGTTAATTTATTCCTAAGTATTTATTCTTTTTTTTTAATTTCTTTTCAGCGTAACAGAATTCATTGTTTTTTGGCACCACACCCAGTGCTCCATGCAATGCATGCCCTCCATAATACCCACCACCTGGCTCCCCCCAACCTCCCACCCCCTGCCCCTTCAAAACCCTCAGGTTGCTTTTCAGAGTCCACAGTCTCTCATGGTTCATCTCCCCCTCCAATTTCCCCCAACTCCCCTCTCCTCTCCATCTCCCCATGTCCTCCATGTTATTTGTTATGCTCTGCAAATAAGTGAAACCATATGATAATTGACTCTCTCTGCTTGACTTATTTCACTCAGCATAATCTCTTCTAGTCCCATCCATGTTGACACAAAAGTTGGGTGTTCATCCTTCCTGATGGAGGCATAATACTCCATAGTTTATATGGACCACAATTTCCCTATCCATCCATCTGTTGAAGGGCATCTTGGTTCTTTTTTGATTACAAAAAATAGAACACTTTCCTTAATTCACTTTCACTGTGCTTCTTGCTAGTCTATAAGTATAGTATTGATTTTTATATACTGATCCAGTATTCTTACAACCCTGATGAATGTGTTTATTATTTCTAGTAATTTTGTTAGTAGATTCCACAACATTTTATGTATCTATTCTTCAAATAGATATAGTGTTGCTCCCTTTCCAAGCTAATTTTTTTTCTTGCTTTACTGCCTTGGCTAGAAATTCTAGCACATAACTGAATAGAAGTAGTGAATGGATAACCTTCCCTGATCTTAATATGATGTTAGCTCTTGGTTTGTCATAGATACCCTTTGTCAGTTGAGAAAGTTTTCTTCTAGTCCTAATTTATTGAAGGTTTTTATCATAAAATAGTATGGGATTTTGTCAAAAGTTATTTCTTCACATAATGAAGTAAGTTATGTGGTTTGAGCTTTTTTGTCTTTTATTCTATTAGTATTGTGTATTACATTAATTGATTTTCAGATGTTCAACCAACCTTGCATTCTTGGGATAAATCCCACTTGGCTGTGATATATAACATTATATATCTATATGCTAGTATTTGGTTGAGGATTTTTACATCTATATCCATGAAAGACAGTGATCTTTGATTATTATATCTTTGTCTGGATTTGGTTTAGAGTAATAGAGTAATATTGGCTTCATAGAATATGTTTGAAAGTATTCCTAACTCTTGTATTTTGGGGAAGAGTGCGTGCAGAATTGCTGCTAACTCTTTAAATGTTTGTGGGAATGTACCAGTGAAGGTTTCTGAGCCTGGACTTTCCTTTGTAGGCAGTTTTGTAAAGTACTAATTAAATGTCTCTATTTGGGGTGCCTGGGTGGCTCAGTGGGTTAGGACTCCACCTTCAGCTGGGTCATGATTATGGGGTCCTGCTATCTGGCCCCACGTCAGGCTCTCTGCTCAGCAGAGAGCCTGCTTCTCCCCCAACCCTCTCTCTGTCTGCCTTTCTGCCTACTTGTGATCTCTGTCTGTCAAATAAATAAATAAAATCTTTAATAAATAAATCTATTTGTGTTGATTCTACTTAGATTTTCTGTTTCTTCTTGAGTTAGTTTTGGTAGTGTGTGTAGCAGTTTTCTCTTTCACCTAGTTAATAATTTTATGTCACACAGGTATCCATAACATCCCCTTAGAATCTTATATTTCTGTTTGATGGTAGTACTTTCTCTTTCTTTATAATACTGGTAATTTGGATGTTCTGTCTCTTTTTTTTTTTTAATTAGGTATAGCTAAAGTATGCCAGTTATATTAATCTTTCTAAATAACTAACTTTGGTGTTGTTTATTTCCCCTATTGTTTTTCTGTTCTTTACTTCATTAATTTCTCTTCCTCTTTTTTTCATTTTCTTAAAGTAGGAGATTAGGTTATTGAGTTGAGATATAGTTTCATATATAGGCATATACAGCTCTTAATTTCCCTATAACCACAAATTTATCTGCATTGCATTGTCTTGACTTGTTTTGTTTTCATTTATTAATTTCAAAGCAGTTTTTCTTGTAATTTCTTCTATACTTACTGGCTACTTAGCAATGTGTTGTTTAAAAATTTCCATCTATTTTTAAATGTCCCAACTATTTTTCTGTAATTGATTTCTAATATCAACCCATTGTGATCATAGATCATATTTTATATTATTTCAATCATTATAAATTTATTGAGCCTTGTTTTTTGGTGAGCACATGATTTGTCCTGGAAATGTTCCCTTTGTGCTTGACAAGAATGTGTATTATGCTGGTGGTACATTGTATTTACTGATTCTGTTAGCTCTAGTTGGTTTATACTACTTTTAAAATATTCCATATTCTTCTTTCTTTTTTTAGATTTTATTTATTTATTTGACAGAGAGAGACACAACGAGGAAGGAAACACAAGCAAGGGGAGTGGGAGAGGGAGAAGCAAGATTCCTGCAGAGCAGGAAGCCCAATGTTGGGCTCCCAGGACCCTGGGATCATGACCTGAGCTGAAGGCAGATGCCCAAAGAGTGAGCCACCCAGGCGCCCCTAAAATATTTCATAGTCTTGTTGATATATTGTCTAATTGTTCAACCCACTATTGAAAGTGAGGTATTAAGGGGCACCTGGGTGGCTCCATGGGTTAAAGCCTCTGCTTTCGGCTCAGGTCATGATCCCAGGGTCCTGGGATCGAGCCCCACAGCGGAGAGCCTGCTTCCTCCTCTCTCTCCCTGCCTGCCTCTCTTGCCTACTTGTAATCTCTGTCTGTCAAATAAATAAATAAAATCTTAAAAAAAAAAAAAAGTGAGGTATTAAAATCTCCAACTATTGTTGTTGAATTGTCTATTTCTTCCCTGATTTTTTTCTGTTTTCCCTCATATGATTTAAGGCTGGTTTTTCAGTTTTGTATGTCTTTCTAATGATGATGATCTCCCAATGAATTTGAGAATATTTCTATCGTGTCTAGTAACTTTTTGTATTTTAGGACCTATTTTATCTGTTATTAGTATAGCCATTGGAACTCTCTTGGTTCCTGTTTTCATAGTACATCTTTCCTATCTTTTTATTTTAAACTTCTTTGTATTTTTTAATCTAAAGTGAGGGTTCTCTAGACACAGTAGAGTTGGATCCCATTTTTTATGCATGTTTGTTTCTTTGCTTGTTTTTGGAATCCAAACTGAAAATCACTGTCTTTGATTAAATTTTTAGACTAAACTTAAAGTGAGTATGTTACTGAGTCAGCTCCATAAATAGCAAGGAACACATTTTTTAAAAATTTACTGCTACGAGGGGAGGAGTCAAGATGGCGGAGAAGTAGCAGGCTGAGACTACATCAGGTAGCAGGAGATCAGCTAGATAGCTTATAAAACCATTGCAAACACCTACAAATCCAACAGGAGATTGAAGAGAAGAAGAACAGCAATGCTAGAAACAGAAAATAGACCACATTCTGAAAGGTAGGACTGGCAGAGAAGTGAATCCAAAGCAAGGGGAAGATAGATCATGGGGGAGGGGCCGGCTCCCGGCAAGCGGCGGAGCAATGGAGCTCTAAATCAGGACTTTTAAAAGTCTGCTCCACTGAGGGACATCGCTCCAGAGGCTAAACCAGGGTGAAACCCACACGGGGTCAGCATAGCCCCAGGTCCAGCAGGGTCACAGAAGGATCTGGGATGTCTGAGTGTCACAGAGATCACAGGTATTAGAGCAGGGAAGCCAGCTACAGAGACAGAGCTGAGGAGTGAGCTCTCAGCTTGAGGTTACCTTAAACCAGTCGCAGG
The DNA here is from genome assembly GCA_004024625.1 of Mellivora capensis. Taxonomy (NCBI): domain Eukaryota; kingdom Metazoa; phylum Chordata; class Mammalia; order Carnivora; family Mustelidae; genus Mellivora; species Mellivora capensis. The sequence goes on along the minus strand of PISX010009798.1, from coordinate 63,285 downwards.
CTGGGTGAGCTCGGAGCTCGGAAGCCAGGGAGACGGGAGTGATTGGGCACTTTTCCCTAGGGGCGCACTGAGGAGTGGGGCCCCAAGCACTCAGCTCCACCAGGTCGGAGATTGGGAGGTCGCCATTTTCATTCCCATCATCCGGAACTCTATAGAAAGTGTTCAGGGAACAAAAGCTCCCGAAAGCGAACCCAAGCATATTACTTAGCCTAGCCCCTGGTAAGGGCAGGGCAATTCCACATCGGGCAAAGACACTTGAGAATCACTACAACAGGCCCCTCCCCCAGAAGGTCAACAAGAAATCCAGCCAAGACCAAGTTCACTTACCAAAGAGAGCAGCGGAATTCCAGAGGAGGAGAAAGTAAAGCACAGAATTCATGGTTTTCTCCCCATGATTCTTTAGTCTTGCAGTTAATTTAATTTTTTCTTTAATTTTATTTTTTTTCTTCTGCTAAATTTTTTTTAACTTTTACCCTTTTCTTTTTTAAACTAGTTTATCTTAACAATATCTTTCCAAAAAAATAATAAACTTTTATAAAATCTCCATTATTGTAGTCATATTGTTTCCTTCATAGTATTTAACTCTATTTTTTGTATACACATAGGGTTTTTTCCTTCTAAAAAATTTAGGGTACAACTTCATCTAGTAGACTAAAATATACCATAAATCTCACTCTGGGCTTGTGCTAGTCTCCAGCCTGAGCAAATTCTCTCCACTTTCTTTTTCTTTATTCTCCCAACCAACTTACTTTATCAACTCCTTTTTTTAGAAATTTAGAAAAAAAATTTTTTTTTCATCTTTATAGGCATATTCTATCCCTTTATTGTGTTTACCCTTATATACGTTTTTCATTCTTTAAAATTTTGGGAGGTAGTTTATTCTAAGAGGCCAAAATACCCCCAAATTAAGTGGGCGACCCTGTTCTAGTCACCAGTCTAATATATATATATATATATACTTTTTTTCTTTTTCATATTTTTTCTTTATCTGTTTTCTTTTTTTATTTTTTTTTCTGAACTTCTTTTTAATCCCCTTTCTCCGCCCCATGATTTGGGGTCTCATCTGAATTGGTTAAAGCTCATTTTCCTGGGGCTTGCTACCCACTTAGTATTCTATTTGCTCCTTCATATACTCTTATCTGGAAAAAATGACAAGGTGGAAAAACTCACCACAAAAAAAAGAACAAGAGGTAGTACCAAAGGCTAGGGACCTAATCAATACACACATTGGTAATATGTCAGATCTAGAGTTCAGAATGATGATTCTCAAGGTTCTAGCCAGGCTCAAAAAGGCATGGAAGATATTAGAGAAACCCTCTCTGGAGATATAAAAGCCCTTTCAGGAGAAATAAAAAAACTAAAATCTAACCAAGTTGAAATTTTAAAAGCTATTAATGAGGTGCAATCAAAAATGGAGGCTCTGGGACACCTGGGTGGCTCAGTTGGTTGGACAACTGCCTCCGGCTCAGGTCATGATCCTGGAGTCCCAGGATCGAGTCCCGCATCGGGCTCCCAGCTCCACGGAGAGTCTGCTTCTCCCTCTGACCTTCTCCTCGCTCATGCTCTCTCTCACTGCCTCTCTCTCAAATAAATAAATAAAATCTTAAAAAAAAATGGAGGCTCTTACTGCTAAGATAAATGAGGCAGAAGAAAGAATTAGTGATACAGAAGACCAAATGACAGAGAATAAAGAAGCTGAACAAAAGAGGGACAAACAGCTACTAGACCATGAGGGGAGAATTCGAGAGATAAGTGACACCATAAGACGAAACAACATTAGAATAATTGGGATTCCAGAAGAAGAAGAAAGAGAGAGGGGAGCAGAAGGGTTATTGGAGAGAATTATTGTAGAGAATTTCCCTAATATGGCAAAGGGAACAAGCATCAAAATCCAGCAGGTGCAGAGAACCCCCCTCAAAATCAACAAGAATAGGTCGACACCCCATCACCTAATAGTAAAATTTACAAGTCTCGGCGACAAAGAGAAAATCCTGAAGACAGCCCAGGAAAAGAAGTCTGTAACATACAATGGTAAAAATACTAGATTGGCAGCAGACTTATCCACAGAGACCTGGCAGGCCAGAAAGAACTGGCATGATATATTCAGAGCACTGAATGAAAAAAACATGCAGCCAAGAATACTATATCCAGCTAGGCTATCATTGAAAGTAGAAGGAGAGATAAAAAGCTTCCAGGACAAACAAAAACTGAAAGAATTTGCAAACACCAAACCAGCTCTACAGGAAATATTGAAAGGGGTCCTCTAAGCAAAGAAAGAGCCTAAAAGTAGTAGATCAGAAAGGAACAGAGACAATATACAGTAACAGTCACCTTACAGACAATACAATGGCACTAAATTCATATCTCTCAATAGCTACCCTGAATGTTAATGGGCTAAATGCCCCAATCAAAAGACACAGGGTATCAAAATGGATTAAAAAAAAAATCAATATGTTGCCTGCAAGAAACTCATTTTAGACCTGAAGTCACGTCCAGATTTAAAGTGAGGGGGGGAAAACAATTTACCATTCTAATGGACATCAGAAGAAAGCTGGATGGCAATCCTTATATCAGATCAATTAGATTTTAAGCCAAAGACTATAAGAAGAGTTGAGGAAGGACACTATATCATACTCAAAGGGTATGTCCAACAAGAAGATCTAACAATTTTAAATACCTATGCCCCTAACATGGGAGCAGTCAACTATATAAACCAATTAATAACAAAATCAAAGAAACACATCAACAATAATACAGTAATAGGAGGGGACTTTAACACTCCCCTTACTGAAATGGACAGATCATCCAAGCAAAAGATCAACAAGGAAATAAAGGCCTTAAATGACATACTGGACTAGATGGACATCACACATTGCATCCCAAAGCAACAGAATACACATTCTTCTCTAGTGCACATGGAACATTCTCCAGAATAGATCACATCCTGGGTCATAAATCAGTTCTCAACCAGTATCAAAAGATTGGGATCATTCCCAGCATATTTTCAGACCACAATGCTCTGAAGCTAGAACTCAATCAGAAGAGGAAATTTGGAAAGACCCCAAATACATGGAGACTAAACAGCATCCTTCTAAAGAATGAATGGGTCAACCAGGAAATTAAAGAAGAATTGAAAAAATTCATGGAAACAAATGATAATGAAAACACGTTTCAAAAACTCTGGGACACAGCAAAGGCAGTTCTGAGAGGAAAATATATAACGGTACAAGCCTTTCTCAAGAAACAAGAAAGGTCTCAATTACACAACCTAACACTACACCTAAAGGAGCTGGAGAAAGAACAAGAAAGAAAGTCTAAACCCAGCAGGAGAATAGAAATCATAAAGATCAGAGCAGAAATCAATGAAATAGAAAAAAAAAATAGAATAAAATCAATGAAACTAAGAGCTGCTTCTTTGAAATAATTAATAAGATTGATAAACCCCTTGCCAGACTTATCAAGAAGAAAAGAGAAAAGACCCAAAGAAATAAATTCATGAATGAAAGAGGAGAAATCACTACCAACACCAAAGAAATACAAACAATTATAAGAACATACTATGATCAACTCTACGCAAACAAATTTGACAATCTGGACGAAATGGATGCATTCCTAGAGACATATAAACTACCACAACTGAGCCAGGAAGAATATAAAACCTGAACAGACCTATAACCAGTAAGGAAATTGAAACAGTCATCAAAAATCTCCAGACAAACAAAAGCCCAGGGCCAGACGGCTTCCCAGGGGAATTCTACCAAACATTTAAAGAAGAATTAATTCCTATTCTCCTGAAACTGTTCCAAAAAATAGAAATGGAAGGAAAACTTCCAACATCATTTATGGGGCCAGCATTACCTTGATTCCAAAACCAGACAAAGACCCTATCAAAAATGAGAATTACAGACCAATATCCTTGATGAACACAGATGCAAAAATTATCACCAAGACACTATCCAATAGGATTCAACAGTACATTAAAAGGATTAATCACCACGACCAAGTGGGATTTATTCCAGGGCTGCAAGGTTGGTTCAACATCAGCAAATCAATCAATGTGATACAACACATTAATAAAAGAAAGAAAAAGAACCATATGACACTCTCAATAGATGCTGAAAAAGCATTTGACAAAGTACAGCATCCCTTCCTGATCAAAACTCTTCAAAGTGTAGGGATAGAGGGCACATACCTCAATATTATCAAAGCCATCTATGAAAAACCCACTGCAAATATCATCCTCAATGGAGAAAAACTGAAAGCTTTTCCGCTAAGGTCAGGAACATGGCAGGGATGTCCATTATCACCACTGCTATTCACATAGTACTAGAAGTCCTAGCCTCAGCAATCAGACAACAAAAAGAAATTAAAGGCATCCAAATCAGCAAAGAAGAAGTAAAACTCTCACTCTTTGCAGATGATATGATACTATATGTAGAAAACCCAAAAGACTCCATGCCAAAACTGCTAGAACTTGTATAGGAATTTAGTAAAGTGTCAGGATATAAAATCAATGCACAGAAATCCGTTGCATTTCTCTACACCAACAACAAGACAGAAGAAAGAGAAATTAAGGAGTCAATCCCATTTACAATTGCACCCAAGACTGTAAGATACCTAGGAATAAACCTAACCAAAGAGGCTAAAAATCTATACTCAGAAAACTATAAAGTACTCATGAAAGAAATTGAGGGAGACACAAAGAAATGGAAAAATGTTCCATGCTCCTGGATTGGAAGAACAAATATTGTGAAAATGTCTATGCTACCTAAAGCAATCTACACATTTAATGCAATCCCTATCAAAATCCCCTCTATCTTTTTCAAAGAAATGGAACAAATAATCTTAAAGTTTATATGGAACCAGAAAAGACCTCAAATAGCCAAAGGAATATTGAAAAAGAAAGCCAAAGTTGGTGGCATCACAATTCCGGACTTCAAGCTCTATTACAAAGCTGTC
>PISX010009798.1:0-58226 GCA_004024625.1 Mellivora capensis | reverse complement strand
CCCTCAATGTGAGAAAGGAATCCATCAAAATCCTTGAGGAGAATGCAAGCAGCAACCTCTTCGACCTCAGCCGCAGCAACGTCTTCCTAGGAACATCGCCAAAGGCAAGGGAAGCAAGGGTAAGAATGAACTATTGGGATTTCATCAAGATCAAAAGCTTTTGCACAGCAAAGGAAACAGTTAACAATACCAAAAGACAACTGACAGAATGGGAGAAGATATTTGCAAATGACATATCAGATAAAGGGCTAGTGTCCAAAATCTATAAATAACTTATTGAACTCAATACCCAAAGAACAAATAATCCAATCAAGAAATGGGCAGAGGACATGAACAGATATTTCTGCAAAGAAGACATCCAGATGGCCAACAGACACATGAAAAAGTGCTCCACATCACTTGGCATCAGGGAAATACAAATCAAAAAGCACAATGAGATATCACCTCACACCAGTCAGAATGGCTAAAATTAACAAGTCAGGAAATGACAGATGCTGGCGAGGATGCGGAGAAAGGGGAACCCTCCTACACTGTTGGTGGGAATGCAAGCTGGTGCAACCTCTCTGGAAAACCGCATGGAGGTTCCTCAAAAAGTTGAAAATAGAACTACCCTATGACCCAGCAATTGCACTACTGGGTATTTACCCTAAAGATACAAACATAGTGATCCGAAGGGGCATGTGCACCTTAATGTGTATAGTAGCAATGTCTACAATAGCCAAACTATGGAAAGAACCTAGATGTCCATCAACAGATGAATGGATAAAGAAGAAGTGGTATATATACACAATGGAATACTATGCAGCCATCAAAAGAAATGAAATCTTGCCATTTGCAACAACGTGGATGGAACTAGAGGGTATCATGCTTAGTGAAATAAGGCAATCGTAGAAAGACAACTATCATATGATCTCCCTGATATGAAGAAGTGGAGATGCAACATGGGGGTTGGAGGGTAGGAAAAGACGAAAAGAAACAACATGGGATCAGGAGGGAGACAAACCATAAGTGACTCTTAATCTCACAAAACAAACTGAGGGTTGCTGGGAGGAGGGGGATCAGGAGAGGAGGCTGGGGTAATGGACCTTGGGGAGGGTATATGCTAGGGTTAGTGCTGTGAAGTGTGTAAACTGGCAATTCACAGACATGAACCCCTGAGGATAAAAATATATTATATGTTTATAAAAAAATTAAAAGTTAAAAAAAAAGAAAACAAAAAAAATTTACTGCTACAGCTATGTCCACAATAGCCAAACTATGGAAAGACCCTAGATGTCCATCAATAGATGAAATGGAATATTATGTAGCCATCAGGAAAAAAACATTTGCTATTTGCAACGAAGTGGATGGAACTAGAGGGTATTAAACTACGCGAAATAAGTCGGTTAGAGACAGACAAGTATCATGATCTCACTGATATGAAGAATTTAAAAAACAAGACAGAGGATCATAGGGGAAGGGAGGAAAAATGAAACAAGATGAAACCAGAGAGAGAGACAAACCGTAAGAGACTTTTAATCTCCAAACAAACTGAAGGTTGCTAGAGGGGGTGGGAGGGTGGGAGGGAATAGATGGCTGGGGGATGGACATTGGGGAAGGTATGTGCCGTGAATTGTTTAAGACTGATGAATCACAGACCTGTACCCCTGAAACAAATAATATATTATATGTTAATTAAAAAACCTTCCTTTCATCAATTAAAAAAATGTACTCCTACCAAATATCTATGGTTTATTCATACCGCTTAATTTTATAGTTAAGCAATTTTTATGTACCATTTTTTGTTTGATTTTACTATTACATTTTAGGTAAACTTGAACCTATTTTCTGTTTTGGTGTCAGGCGATAAAGTAATACAAACTTCAGACTATAATATAAATGAGTTCTACCATGTAGCCATGATGCAGTCACATCTATTGCAAACTTCTTTGTATAAAAGAATATTAATAATGTGCTGTAAGAATGAAAACAGGTACCTTAGGCATGGCAATTCCATGCTGATATTTATCAAAACAATACTTAGAAACACATATATTATAAATACACACATTTGCCTTTCCCCACACCTCTTCATCTTGATTTCTGGGTCCTAATTTATTAAGTGTCGATTCCCCTTGCTTGCTTCTATTTTTTAATGTTTTTTGGTGACTGACCTCCAGTATAAACTTGATTTTCTGTATCCATTTCACTATGCTGAAGGATACAAAATCCAACTTCCATCCTGTCTCTATTTTGGAAAGAGGGCAGTCCCCAGGTTCTGTGACATATTTTTTGTCCTGGCCTTTATACTCCCAGGTCATTTAGGGTTTATCCTCATTATAGGAGGTCATAGGTCGGGTTTTACATCATTTGTTAACAATATCAAATAAAACAAGCTTCCTTAAGTCCCTCACTCCAATCTTTGAATAATTAAAACTTTTGGATTCTCAGAAATTTTGTTTTTCTATATTAACTAGATAAATCTTTTTCTTTCTTTTTTTTTTTTTTGCTTTTGAAGTTGAGATCCTTCATTACATTATGAAATGACTTGGTTTTGCAGTATAACTTTCTTTGCAAATAAAGTTAGAAGATGGCAAAAGCATTGTCGGTGGTCTCCCAAAATGACAGTGGGTTTTGAAACTAGCATTGTTGCAGTTGCCTGTGGAGCATGATGCTACTTGGAATACCACCTGGGGATCAAAGTCAGTATGACCTCTTATTTACAGGTCAACTCAGGTTTTTGAAGCAGAGCCACTCCATATCCGACTGCCATGGGCAGTCCTAATGCCAGTGTGGTGCGTTATCTCCTGTAATTTCTGAGCTGTTAACATAATGATGCATGGATTCAAACTGCGCTTCAGAAAATTGCTTCTTAAGACCCTTTACCATTCCTGGATTTCATAGTGCACATTTATTTAAGTTTTAAAGCACAAAACTATATCTTTTTTGCCTGAAGCTAATTGTGTAAAAGAACCACTCACCCATTGTGATACCAAAACAACAACAACAACAAAAACTAGCTCATATTTCATAACGACTTCATCCTTTGTTTGCTTAAGAATCTCCAGTAATGACTAGAAGACCACTAAATCTTTCATCCATTGTCAAGAAAGTTAATAATGTTGAATACTTTTCAAGAAACACATATCTTCTGTGTCTAATAAATGAGTTTTGCATCCATTTAGTTCAACAGAATCATTGTTAATTTTATTTTTAGTCCAATAAAATCATTGTTTAGAATACCAAAATACCATACTCTGGCCCTTGCCACTTAGAAATAGTAGTGTATTGAATAAGTTAATCATGGTCTATATATATATTTTTTTTTCTTTTAAGATTGCATGGGGATTCTTTTAATGAGAAACAATTAGTATCTTCTCCATGGCTTACTATATTGGAATATATTTATTAAGAGAAATGATTTTAGTTAACTTACATAAAAGGGAATTGTCTTTGAGGAAAATGCATAGGAGCATAAGAGAGAGATTGGAAGAATTCATGAATGTCAGAGAACTTTAACATGAAGTAAATGTGAAGGTAATGGATTGCATTTAAAAATATGTATTTTAATGATTGATGAGATATACAATTCTAGCAATTCAAAGTGCATTGACTCCTTTAATTTTCCAAAGCACCATCAGTCATGATATATAAACTAATGAATCTACAACTAAGAGTTTGTTAGTTTTTGCTGACCCTGTTTTCATATAAAAATAATAAATCCCAATTCTAATAAGTATAAAAGGATATGGAAATGTTTATAACAACTAATACAAAAAATGTTCTTTATAAAAACAATAACAAAATAAATGCCTAAAGACTCAGATATCCTAATTTTCTTATCTGGATTATTTTAAATAAATGATGAAATCTCATTCTAGTTGGATATAGGAGGAGAGTAGAGAGTGGTCTTAACCATAAATTGTTTAGGATTTTCCTTTAAATTTCTGTCTTGTATCCCTTAATTAGGCATTACAAAATTTATAGTTCCATAGGTGAGAAATGTCAAACTAGACTCAGAGGCTATTTATCTATCTATCTACATGCATGCATCTATACAGACTCATGATTTATGATATTTGGTGTATATATCGAGAAAGAAACATTGCTTCTAATACTTACTTTATATGCTATTCAAATAAGTTGTTTTTTTTTTTTAATTTATTTATTTGTCAGAGAGAGAGGGAGAGAGAGAAAGTGAGCACAGGCAGACAGAGTGGCAGGCAGAGGCAGACGGAGAAGCAGACTCCCTGCTGAGCAAGGAGCCCGATGTGGGACTCGATCCCAGGACACTGGGATCATGACCTGAGCCGAAGGCAGCTGCTTAACCAACTGAGCCACCCAGGCGTCCCCAAATAAGTTGTTTTGTGAGCTTTTTTTTTTCAGTTTTCGTTTGTACATCTTTTACTTTCTGTATTAATATTTGGAACAACTTGAGGCTCTAAGAAGCATCACTGAGTTATTTTCAAAGATTTTTTTTTTAAGACACTAGCTCCATGCCACCAGATCTTTAGCCATCATCATCTCCTGATTTTAAAAGTATCATTTAAAGTCTCTTGTCATTAACAAAAGCAGTGATACATCAATAGGGAGGTGGGTCCAAGGCAATGAACAATCCAAAGTATCCTATTTGAGTGCCCCCCCACCTCCATCAAGTATTTCTATAACCCCAACAACTGCCAATACACAAGAGTGTTAAAGGACATCATTTTTATAAAAATTCCAAGATTCACACTTTTCATATTTTTCTTTGTCACCTTTACCCTACATGTCTACAGTGACACAATGTATAAATAATAGTCCTATATATTATGGGTTCTGTGATTACTTCTGGTCAGAGGAGATAGCAGCGGCTAAAAACTGAAACCTTTTACATGAGATCAAAGTAAACTATGGCTTAACACCCAATCATATTTCACAATTTTATCTGCTTTCCACAAGTTTTAATATATAATATTTTTTCCTTTTAGTTTTGGATGTATTCTAAATATTTCTATAATATCCATTCTAATTTCTTTGTTGATGTATATGTATGTACGTACTATAATTTTCCCTTATTTTTCCTTATTTTCAATTGCACTGTTACTAAGGTAGCATGTAAATACCACTGTAAAATACCACTAAATTATTGAACTTTATTGAAGTATTCGGTGTAACCAGAAGTCAATTTTTGAATATGTTTCATACAGAACTTTAAAGAGTATGTATTCTCTTACTGTTAGAGGCAGGATTGCAAATATGACAATTAGCTCAGGTTTGTTATCCGAACTATTCAAATACTGAGTACCTTTTGTCTGCTTGATATGTCAGTTTCTGAGAGAAGCATATGAAAATCTGGAAAAGAGCAGTAATTAATTATAGATTTTCAAATTATATTTCATAAATTATTTTTAATGTGAACATTATGATGCTTATGCATATATACGTGCAGGATTGTACTTTTCTGATGATTTTTTTCTTCATCACTACTGAATGACCATAATCACCCTGTATTAGTTTGCAAGGGCTATTGTAACTGAGTACCACAATCCAGCTAGCTTAAATAACAGAAGTACATGGGTTCACAGATCAAGGTGTGGCAGAGTTGGTTGCTCCTGAGGCTGTGAGAAAAGGATGTGCCCTAGGTCTCTCTCCTTAGCCTATAGATGGACTGTTTTCATATTTCCTGTGTGTATCTGTGTATCTGTCCCCAAATTTCTCCTCTTTATAAGAAAACCAGTCATATTGTCTTAGGACCCATTCATTCTCTTTGTCTCTATAAAATTTTTCTCTAAATAAGGTCGCATTTTAAGGTATTGAGGGTCAGGACTTAACCTGTAAATTTTGGGGAAACATAATTCAACCTATAACAAAGCTCTTTCAAAAATCAATCAAATATGGGCTATCTCCCTTTTTCCCTTTTTTTCAACATTTTTGTGACATTGCGTTTAGTTTTGTCATGTGCATATATGTGCATTTGTGTATATGTATATATATTTGTATACCAGTTTGAGACTCTGGATTTTGTCTGATGAACAAATATTTTTATTTAATATGATTTCAAATTTATTTAAATTTGTTATTATTACATTAATTTTAACATTCACCAGAATTTTAATTTCTTTATTTTCTTATCTTCTTTTGAATTGATCGTGTGTTTTGGAATGAAAATTATATATTTCTATCATTTCACTCCTGCACTTAAATTTTTGAGTTTGTTATTTCTTTATTGGCACAAGCCAAGTGTTTTCATTAATTCTATAGCTTGGGATTTCTACACCTCAGTGATCACATAAATTTAAACTTCACACCTTTACATGGTGTTTAACCATGACCAAACTGGAATGTTCTTCAGAATCATCAGCATACATCTGTGTGGGTTCCAGGCCTGTTCCTTCAGTTTTGGTTCTAAATTTGTCTCTTCATAGTTGGATCCAGCCGGATGGTTTTCCTTTAAAATTTTTTTTTCTTTTCTTTTCTTTTTTCTTTTCTTTTCTTTTGATTTGGGTTTTTCTGTTTGTTGGTGAGCAAATATCATCCTATTCATTTGTTCTAGACTGAGCTCCCCATACCAACTACATAGTCCCTTGTCCTGCTATTAAATTATATTGTTTCTTCCACATACTCTTCCAGAAAAGAGATTGTTTAATACTTTCTATTGTTTAGAGAATTCTAAGCTTCTAAAAGTCCAACTTTTCTTCTTTAACAAAATATTTTATTTATTTGATGGAGAGAGAGCACAAGCAAGTGAAGAGGCAGAGAAAGAAGCTGACTCCCCATTGAGCAGGGAGCCTGATGTAGAGCTCAGTCCCAAGACCTTGAGACCATGACCTGAGCTGAAGGCAAACACTTAACTGACTGAGCCACCCAGAAACCCCAGTCCAAGTTTTCCTCTAAATAGATTTAGTTCCTACACTCCCAAAACATTGTTACCATTTCATGTGGGTAATTTAGATCAGCTTATTTAGCTTTTATTCAACTCCTTTACTCTGACATGGTATTTTCTTTTAAAAATTTGAACATTAGCATCTTCACCAATTCAAAATTCACTAGAATTCTCATTCTAACTCTTCCTAGTCCTGGATATGCTATTCCATATAAGACCTAGGTCTATGTTCTTTGCACAACACCAAATGCCTTCTCTTATGTTGGTCAATCAAGTACACTCTTGGTTGATGACTCACTGAAAGTGTTCTTAAGTAATTGTTCCACAGGAGAGAAAAAATTGGAACGATTTGAATGAAGTTCCTTGACCTTTTAGAAATAGTTTTGTTCTTAAAAAAAAAAGACACCAGGAATTACTCTTAGTTTATCATATTCATATATATGTTCATATATTATCTATGAATATATAATACTAATGTACATTTTATGTATTTTAAGTAGTTAGCAAGTAATTTTTATTAAATAATGTGATAGAAACAATTTATTTTAAAATTTTAAGTCAGAGATCCTGTCTTAAATGATCTCCATTTATTCCAAGGAGCACCTGGGTGGTTCAGTTAAGCATCCAACACTTGATCTCAGTTCAGGTCTTGTTCTACAGGGATGTGAGTTCAAGCCCTGCATTTGGCTCTATGCTGAGTGTGGAACCTACTTTAAAAAAATGATCTTCATTTATTCCTAATATTTCTAGGATAATTAACATACATGGAATTAAGAATATTCTCCAGAAAGAAAGAAAGAACATTTTCCAGAGTCCATTAATCACAATATGGATGATGGATATCTAGATATATGACAAATAACAATTAGATAGTACCTATCCTTTCCAAAGATAGAAATGCAATTTAAAATTTTTTACACTGGATTATTCCCATGTACACAAATTCCAAATGTGCACCAATATTTGGGTGCAAGATATGAGAAGATAATACTATTTTAATTTCATTTACACATAATAAATATATATAGATGTCTGTAATATTGTTATGCATATAATAAATAAATATATGTATATATGAGCCAGAGCCTTAGAGTTGAACCATTTGTTAATAATTAAGTTTAAAGAATTTCTCCTCACTTATTTTACAAAGCATGTTTAGAATACAGAATAAGCTTCATAATTTCAGGAAATATTATACATTCTGTCTCTCTAGTTTATGTTTGAGATGCAAATTTAAACACTGATTCATTTCTGATGCTTAAAACAAAAGGTAGCAAACTATCTAGTACAAGGACAAAAAACAAAGCATATGCAATTATATTTAAGGTACAGATTTTAGCACTACTTGTATTTAGTACACCACCCCCCATTTTGTGTATTCATGGGGAACAAAAAAGTTTTCCACAAACTCTATCATGCCAATAAATGTTGAGGACACTCACCAAAATATGATTTTTAATAAAGCATATCTTTCCTAAACTGGAAGATAGGATTTCTGTGTGAGCTATCTATGAACTCGATTTAACTTACTAATAAACTATATTTTATTTGCAAAAGAAAATGCATTACACATGACATTGGGCAAAGGGTGTTTTAGCAAATACAGTTCATAAGTCTATATTAAAATCATTTAACAATTAAACAAAAATTCCTTACCAAAATTCCCAACAAATTTTCTTAAACAGATAAAAACTCAGTTTTAAACATTGTTATTTGCCTCCTGTGAGCATTAAAGGCTGTTTATCAGGTAAATGCTCTATTTCTAATCACCAGTCTCAAATAAAAGCTGTCTATACCGCTTCAACTACATGTCATGTAGCTCTGTGTGCAATGTGGCCACTTATGTATAGAAGGTACAGAGTATACATTAAAGAGTCCCTGAAAGAAAGGAGCTCTTTTTCTACCTTTTCACACATCATACATCCTGTCTAAAAAACTTTGCTTTTCTTTAGCAGACAAAAGCAGGGAAAGAGTTAGTCCAAGAATGCTTTCATCTTCATTGTGTATACCTCTTCATGGATACTGCCTTTGCCCCAGATCAGAAAACTGTCACATGTAAAAAACATTTAATTTTACCTGAAGTATATTTCATGGCAGAAAATAATATATCAAATATTGTTAACAAATACATTTGGATTTTCAATGTTTTAAGCTTCTTTGGAAAAAACAAATCACTAAGGAAGAAACATCATTAGTGCATAGAAAATATATAGAAGAATACACACACACATAGACACACACATACAAAACTGGAAATAACATTTGCATTTGGACTGCAGAAATGGAATACAAAGGTTTCTATATCTTTAGGAAATACTTGAAATTTTTATTATGCACAATATTACTTTCAAAAATGAAACATTTTAAAAAGCACAAATAAATGAAATACAAATAAAATGATAAAGCAGAAGGTAATCTGTATGATGATATTATAATCATATTTGTAAAGGTGAGTGAATTTTCAAATCGTCAATTGACAGGCAAGTTTTCAAGTCCCCATGTTCCATTTTAAATGATAATTTTATTCTGTTATTTTGATACCTGCTTGTGTTTAATGAGCCAAACATACTGACCAGGTGACATCCAAATTAACATGTGGTCAGTGTATTACCATATGAGATATCATATAGGCCTTGCATAAGCTTAAGTAAAATGATAAAATGAAAAATGAGTATGATGAGAAACCTGAACTATTACATGTGTTATTGTCATTTGCAGTATGTTTGCTATAAGTTCAGAGGAACCAATTATACTTCCATGAGGTTTAGCTTCATTTCATTTTGTTGGGTTTTGAAAGGCTCCCAAATGTCAAGCTTTTGGGACTTACTAAGTTTTGTCTTTAAAAATGAAATACAATTAGAAATTCTTTTGGGCTTAAAAATGCATGAAACAGGGCTCAGTTTTTAGGCATCTGCCTTTGGCTCCAGTTGTGATCCCAGAGTCCTGGGATCAACCCCGCATCCAGCTCCCTGCTTGGTGGAGAGGGGGACCTGCTTCTCCCTTCCCACTTCCCCTGTTTATGTTCCCTCTTTTGCTGTGTCTCTCTCTGTCAAATGAGTAAGTAAAATCTTAAAATAAAAAAAAAAACCATCAAACATCAAACTTTTAGAGCATATTGTTTTGTCCTTAAACTTTTCAGCAAAAAAATTATTTTGGATTTTAGGAGGGAATCACCAATACATTTTTAAAATAATGACATTATTATCAAACTCTGAAAACATCTTTCCTCAAACATAATATTAAAACAATGAAAATACTTCCACTATAATGAATACTGCATTTTACATAATGTTTCTAAATATTGGGAGATTGTGCCTGGTGTTAAATGTTTATTTTGTAATTGGAAAACAGTAGTCGTTATCACCCTGAGAGCCCCTTTAGGCAGGACACTACATGAAGTCTCTTCAAAGTCCTGGAACAAAGAATTTCTTAAAGAAATCTACCAAAAACTGCAAATAACCCCACGTACTGTGGCTGCACCTTTTTAAAAAGAATTTATTAAGTGAAACTCACCTAATTTACTAAATATTCAATTCTGAATATAGCTAACCTATTGTCTATTGGATTGTATTTTAAATGCTATAACAGAGTGCCAAAATTAGAAGAACCTCATGGCAACACATTTTGTTAAAGTCAAAAGCATTTCCAATTTTTCTGATAGTAAATTCAGATTGTTCCTGAATTGCTCTGACTTGGAAAATTTCAATTTTGAATCTTACTAGTGATAATAATGACAAATGAGGGAAAGGCAGAAATTGAGCAAGGCTCCTTTGAAGGCTCTTTCCCTCACAGTGTTTGTATTTTCCAGCCAAATGTAAAAATGGCAAACTCCACCAAATATATTTTCACTGAATTTTCCCTCATGTTCTAGAAGGTGGAGCCTACTGATGGTTAAGGTAAATACCTTTCTAGAAAAATATAGGCATTTTTTATGTTATAGATGTGAGAGATGGAGTGGAGTGAGGAAAGCAGCATGGATTACATGTGCCAAAGTCATCACAGATTTTTCCAGATGTTTTCTCCGGGTGCAAAACCCATTCTATCAAAATTCCTGGAGATCATATAATCTCTCAGAATTTTGAAATGAGAGGTTTTTTCCATAATACTCAGATTTTAAAAAAATATTGCATATATTTTTTTTTAATTTCCATGTACAGTATATAAAACTGGTAGCTTACAACAAGAAATATTTCTCACAAGAAAGTAATCCTTATCCTCTTTTTGGACTTTAATTTTGCATTACTTCAAGGTTTGTTAGCAAATGAAAAGATCCAAGACCTTTAGTATGCTGAAGGGTTAAATGAACTAATTTGTTTTAAATCCGTGTTTTCTATGCCAGGATTGTAACTATAGGTTTAAAAGTGCTTGACTGCCTTTTCCTGAGAAATTCCCCCATTCAGGGCTCAAGAGCAGTGAACTGATTAGTGTTTTTCTGAGGAATCAGCTGGCATTCCTTGGCCTCTGCAAACTGGACAGCAGGTTCCTTTCTCCAATTCAAGACTCGGACATAGAGCCGGAGGACACGTCTCCACCACACAGGTTACCTGGCCACTCTGAAAGGCAACATTCAAAGATTATTCCCATGTTTCTTACAATAAAATTACCTTTTTAAAAATTTCTTATAATATGTAATCTGATTGGTTATCTCAGTGTAATAAAAATTACCCATGATATGAGCCTATTTATACATGTAGTTCCTATTAATACTTTTTTTTATACATTTGCAGCAGGAAAAAACAAGACTGGAAGTACTGGCTTATAAAATATTACCTCCCCAACCAGAGGGCATGGGTTGTGGAGAGAGGCAGGAGAGACTGGTATCAGCTGTGTTCAAAAAACAAACTAAATAAGCTTTTTTTCTTTTGCTGGGTACTATGATAGTGTTTTTTAATATATACCTAATGCTTTCGGGCAACATTTGTAGTGAACTTGACTGGAGAATAAGGAATTGAATTCAAGCCTCATTTCTGCCTTTATTTGTGTGATCTTGGGCAATGCTCAGTAAACATCCTGAGTGTTAGCTCTCTCAATTATTAGTGAAAATGTGAAAAGCCCATGTCATATTTAGCAAGTGTTCATGAGATAGTGGCATATTTACATCGATAATCAAAAAGCTCAAAAATCTCATATCAATACCTTGACTTTAAAAATATGCCTAGAATCTATTCACAAAAAGAACACATTTTTCTCTTTTGGAATTTTTCAGGTATGTCTCAACTGGCAGGCTAGCAGAAGTAAAACAGGAGGCAGAAGTCGGAAAAACTTCTGGCGGCCCATACCTTACACATACAGCTAACGCAGTCTTCTTTCATCCAGTGTTCATTGTCTTTCCTTTGAATCCCTTTATCATCTGTGCATCCCGCCTGCCTGAGGCGTGCCTCCAGCTTGTTTATCTAAAAGATGAGGTGAAGGAAAGGAAAGTGGGAATTGAAATCGTACCAACAAAGCAGATAACTAACACAGTTTGATGAAATGCTCTCTGTTCTGTAAGTATACACCTAGGGGCAAAAGAAACTTCAAAGCCAACATAATTCTTCTTAACATTATTTTTTACCCCAAACTTATTAACCCAAGTCATCTGGTGTCTAAGCTAATAAATATTTCCCTATATGTTACAAAATATTGAATATGGGTCTAATATCTGAAACAGATAAGTTTTAAAAGAATGGAATTAAAATCAAATGAGTAGAATTACATATTTTTAGAATCTTATAACATATATTAGTATAATTCAAGAAATCAATATTTTACTTAATTTTTGTTCTTAGGTTATCATAAACACCATTTCCTAAACAAATGTTTATTAGACTTCAAAAATAAACAATCCAGGGTGTCAAGGAGCTTAAGACTTAGTGGAATGACAGATCAATAAATCACAGTGCTAAGCCAATTAGATAGTGACAGTATATCAAAAGCAGAAGATAAGCTTCTCTCAGTTCTGCCTCAGGAAGAAAGGGAGGCCTTACACGGGAAAAAGCATTTGAGCTGTACACAGACATGACAAAATCATTATGAAAAACAAGCAGGGAAAGGGCATTTCAGACAAAAGGGGAAAAGTTTGGCCAAAGCATGAGCACCCCAAACAGGTCAGTATCTCAGGAACATAAACTGCTGTGGAAGGTCAAAGGCACAGGGGGATTGCTGGTGAGAATCAAGGCAGCAAAGAAAATAAGACCTTAACAGTCCTATAAATTCATTTAGATATTATAGTCTCTAGACAATGGAGAAAAAGTGCAGTGATCACATAATGGGAATATGCAGACACACTATTGAAAGCAGAGAAACTTCAAGAAGATCCACATTGGCTCAGCTGAGAAAGGAAGAAGTGAGTGTCAAGAAAAGCCATTGAGTAGGTAGAGGTGTTTGGTTGGTTTGGGGGTAGGGAATGCAAGAGATTGCAAAGTTCCAGGTTTCATAAGATGCATGAAGAATGGTGATGTTCACCAAGATATATTCTAGAGGATGCATTACAAAAAAGTAATGATCCACAGAGAAACTAAAGATACAGAATTGAGAGGAATTTTAGAAGCGATGAAAATAATGCAGTTTTACAAAAGAAGAGGCTAAATCCAAGAGCATTGAATGACTCATGAATGTTGCAGCTGCAATGCTATGGGCTGAACTGTATCCCCTGAAAATCATATGTTGACACTCCAACCCCTGATACCTGAGAATGTGACTGTGTTTGAAGATAAAGTCCTTAAAAAAGTAATTATTTAAAATGTGATCACTGAGATGGGACCTAATCCAGTGGGACTGGCATCCTTATGAGAAGTAGATATTAGAGTCCAGACACAGTGGGAAGTCTGCGTGAAGATACAAACCAAGGAGAGAGACCTCAGAAGAAACCAACCCTGTCAACACCTTGATCTGGGAATTCCAGCCTCCAGAACTATGAGAAATTAATTTCTGTTGTAAAGCCACCTAGCCTGGTATTTCTTATGGCTGTGCTAGCAAACTGATACATGCTTCATTAGGGCTAGATCCCATATTTTCAAAAGAACTTTCTAGTGTATATCTAACAATCATTATGCTTTTTTCTTCTAGTGTATGTTCCTTTCAGATTCTCTGAACTCTGTTATTTGGTTGGAAATGATAAAATAATTTCAAATACTTGACCATGATTATTTGTATGTCAAAGAAATTACTGTGCCCAAGAATAATTTGGAGACAAACAGTAGACCAGACTGGATGACTTAAAGACCATAAAAGCAATGATTTATTTTTAAATGGTTACTGAACACCTGCTGTTTGCCAGCTAGTCCTAGGGGAGACTACAACGATAAACACTCCTGGGTGTCTAGTCTTAGGGAGACTGCAGTGTGGTAGGGGAGAATAAATTTCTGCAAAAATAAATATGATACAAGCCCATATGTTGTGTGCTGTAAGAGTATATACACAATGATACAGAATTTCAAGGGAAAATAACAATTTTTAGAAAAATGGAGTAGAAAAGGGAATAACAGGGAAGAATTTACAATTTAAATGGCACTTGTGCTAGGCCTTGAATAAAGATAGCATTTGGTCATGGTAGTTTTGGTAGTACATTTCAGCTAGAGGGGAAGTGTGTAATGGAAGTTAATAAGAGGGGAGGGTAAACTGTGAGTATGTAAGTTTGGAAAAAACGAGGGGTGTCTCGGTGGCTTAGTCGGTTAAGCATCTGCCTTCAGCTCAGGTCATGATCCCAGGGTCCTGGGCTGGAGTCCCGTGTCGAGCTCCCTGCTCAGGGGAGAGCCTGCTTCTCCCTCTCCTGCTCCCCCTGCTTGTGCTCTCTCTCTCTCTCTCTCTCTCTCTCTCTCTCTGTATTTCTGTGTCAAATAAATAAAGTCTTAAAAAAAAAAGAACATAGAAAACATGAAAAATGTTATTTGGAAATTAGATAAAAATATGGATTAGGACTACATTTTCCAGAGTCAAGAATACCAATGAACTTGGAATTCACTAAGGAAACAAAATCTTGATGTAAAAATTAATTAATTAATTAGTTGATTAATTAATAAAATTGATTGTATAAAATATTTTGCTATGTTTGTGTTGAAGTAGGACAGTAGGATGGGCCTTTGAGGGTAATTTAGTATTACAGTGCCTACACTTCAGAAGTGACATCCATTGTTCATTAATTAATTCATTAACCAATAGAATTCATAAATATCCAATATATGCCAGTTAAACACTGATGAACTAAAAGACTAAATCTCTGGCTTTGTGTAAGTAGTGATAATGGATACGATGATAGGATAAATTAAAAATTATGGTGGAGGCAGGAATGATAGTGTTTTACAATGACTAGGTGTGGACTGAGTTATTACCTGAGCAGGGTCATGGGTGTGATAAATGAAAATCATAAAATTCTGTAGACATATTAGTGATTATGGTCTAGAAGACTAAGATTAAAAAACACTTTTATTTCTAAAAATACTGAGAACATGTAAAACATTACTAAAGATGAATAAGTTCCAAAAAATAAAAAAGAATAGACACAATTCTAAGATATAGAAAAGATATTAAGGTGGTAACTTCTGTCCTCAAGGAGAAAA
Source organism: Mellivora capensis (assembly GCA_004024625.1). Lineage (NCBI taxonomy): Eukaryota > Metazoa > Chordata > Mammalia > Carnivora > Mustelidae > Mellivora > Mellivora capensis. Next base: position 42,845 of record PISX010009798.1, on the reverse strand, counting down.
GTACAGAAAAGCAAAATAGACAAATGATAGGAGCACATCTATTTTAAACTTTGGGCACTTAGAGCAATAATATATGACAAAGAAATGACAAAGAAACTCTTTAAGGGAAATAGTCTGAGAACTGTCTATGTATCATAAATGTAAGAGATATAATGCATGATGAAATTTTGTTCTGGAATTAATCTGAGTCAAGAGTAAGAGGCACTTTGGTGGGGAGTCAGAAATATTCTGGACCATAACTTTCCTTTCCCTATTTCCCCATGTACTTATTGCTAATATACAGAAATACAATTTATTTTTGTATGTTTATCTTATGTATCTTCTATCCTGTGACCTTGATGAAATTGCTTATTAATTCTAAGAGTTGTTTGGTAGATTCTTTTCAAATTTCTGAGTAACTATATCACCTGAAAATATTTTTCTTTCTTCCTTTCCAATCTGTAGACATTTCCCTTTTCTTGTCTATTGCACTAGGAAGAACTTCTAGCACTCTGTTTAATAAGAATGGTAAGAATGGACATCCTTGCTTTATTGGCAATAGTAGGAGGAAAGCATTCAACCATCACCATTAAGCCTATTAATACAGCAGGTTACATTAATTAATTGATTTTGGAGCGCATTAAACTAGCCTTGAATTCTCAAGTAAACCCTATTTAATTATGTTGTACAATTTTTTTATGTATTGTTATATTATCTCTGCTAATATTTTGTTAAAAGTTGTTGCATCCATATTCATGAGGGATAATTGGTATGTGATTTTCTTCTTTTGCACTTTGTCTAGTTTGGTATCAGATTAATACTAACTTCAAAAATGAATTGAAAGTATTCTCTCCTCTGCTATTACTGGAAATTTTCTGTAAATTTTTCTTTAAATATTTGATAGACTTTTGAACATTTGAAGCCATCCGCACATGGGATTTGGGGAGGAGATTTTTAAACTAATAATTCAATTTCCTTGGCAGCTTTAAAGCTATTCAAATGATCTATTTCATATTGGGTGAATCATGATAGTTTGTGTTTTTTAAGGAGTTAGTACACTTGATCTAAGTTGTCAAATTTAGGTGTGAAGAATTTTCCTTATTTCTTTTTGCCATGAGTTGATTTAGTTGCTGCTTTTCCAGGTTCTTAGGGCAGAAACTTAGATTAATTTTTTAAAAGATTTTTATTTATTTATTTGACAGATAGAGATCACAAGTAGGCAGAAAGGCAGGGAGGGTGCGGTGGTGGTGGGAAGCAGGCTCCCTGTTGAGCAAAGAGCCTGACTTGGGGCTCAATCCCAGAACCCTGAAATCATGACCTGAGCCAAAGGCAGAGGCTTAAACCACTGAGCCACCCAGGCACCCCTAGATTACTGATCTGAAAGACATACCCTCTTTTCTCCTGTATGTATTAGGGGCTCTAAATTTCCCTCTCTGTGCTGCTTTATGCTAATTTATTCTTCATGTTTCATTTCAGTTTGATGTATTTTTTATTCCCTTTGAGACTTCCTATTTAACTTGTCAACTCTTCAAAAGTGCCTTATTTCCTTTCCAAATATTTAGTCATTGTCCTTTTGTCTTTCTCATTTCTAGTTTTGTTATGTTGGGTTCAGAAGGCATGATCTGTATAACTTGGATTCTTTTAAATTTATCAATGTTTCTGTTATGACTCAGAATAAAATCTATCTTGGTATTAGAAGTAGGCACTTGAATAGAGGAAGTATTCTGTTATAGTTAGATTGAGTGTGCTATATAATGTCAGTTAGATCCTATTGTTTGAAGTCATTTTTACATTCTTCAAATCTTGCTGACTTCTCTTTTTAGCTATTCTCTATACTGTTGAGATAGGGTTGTTGAAGTATTGACTAAATAGTTTTGACTATTTCTCTTTTCAATTTTATTACTTTTTGCTTCATATATTTCAAATACTTTGCAGTTCTCTTGGTTACTGCATGTATATTTAAGATTTTTCTTCTTTGTGATTGGTTCTTTTAGCATTGTATAATTGTCCCTGGTAATCCTTCCTCTGAAATCTATTTTATCCAGAAAGAACTTAGCCACCCTTGCTTTAATTTAATTAATGTTTGCATAATATATATTTTTCCACCATTTCACTTTCAACCTTCCTATATTGTTATATTTGAAATCAGTTTCTTGTAGACAGCTTAAAGATAGGTTATGCTTTTTTAAATAGTTTATTAATATCTGTCTTTTATTTGGTATTATTTAGAACATTTACATTTAATATGCTTATTGATATGTTAGAGCTTAAATATACCAACTTATTGTTTACCATTTGTTCTGTTTTTCACTTCTCTGTGTTCTATTTCTTGATTTTCTGATGGCTGCCTTAAAATCCCTGTCACATAATTATAATATCTCTGTCACTTTAGTGTTGGAATTCACTGTCGTTTTTTTTTTACTCCATTTGAGATCTTTCTGGTTCTTGGCATACTGAAAAATTCTCTGTTGAAATGTGGACATGTTGAGTATTATGGTATGACTTTGGATGTTATTTAAACCTTATGTTGTAGGTGTTTTCTTCAAACTGCTCTAGCAGGAGAAGGAGGGTAACACTGTTGCAGCCATGTGAAAGTAGGAGTCTGTGTCCCTCACTTTTCCTCTGTTGGTGCCCAAGGGAAATCTCTTCATTAATCCTATACAGAGTTAAAAATCCTTGTTCGCTGTTGGGCCTCCACTTACTACCTCGGAGAGGTAGGTACATTTTTTACTGTTCTGCACATGACCTCCCCTGACCACGGGGTGGGGAGGGGAAATGGAGATCTCATTACCAGTGGGAAGTAGTGGAAGTCCTAACTCTCCATTGGCCCCCTCTGACACCACCCTAGTGGGGAGGGAGAGGGGTGGTTCTTCATTATTTTGGGGTCAAAGTGGAAGTCAAAGCTCCTCACAGTGACTGTAATCATTTAAAAGAGATGAGAATCCTGGTTTCCTGTTTGGCCTTTTATGGCAGTAGCCTCATAGGGAGTTATGTTTCCTAATCATAGGCTAGAGTGGATGGACGTCTGGGCTCCTCATTCAGTGTTTGCTAGCATTGGTGGCTGTGGGGCCAATGCTTTGTCTGTGTTGTTTGGCTGAGGTAGGATGGTTATTGTTTAAAAGTTTTCTCTAACACTAGGCTGTCTGTTTCCTAGTCTTTGCCTAGAGAGAGTAAGGTTTCACTCGGCCTTTTTTTCCTCTCTACCTATTGTCATTTCAGAGTTGCCAAGCTAGCTACTTAGCTCCAAACTGGGTTGCATGAGGAAAAAACAAAAATACCTAAAACCAGGAAACAACATGTTATTTCTTGGGCCCCAAGGTCACTGGCCAGTATACTTCTTTCTTCTCTTCACATTCTGAGTCTTCTTATGTTTGTTTATATACAATGTTTAAGGTTTTTAGTTGTATGTTGCAAGGAATAGGCAAAAGCACATCTACTTTATTTTCTCAGAAGTAAAACTTTTATCTTACATAATTATGTAAAATTTTGACTTAAATGACCCCAAAATTATTATTCTATGTAATTTATTAACTTGCTCTGCAAAGTTAATAATTTAATCAAAAGCTTAGCCATCCCATATCACTGCAATCTCCCCAAAGTAGCTGTTTAGTCAGAGTAGACAATACTGATAATAATATTCTCATCGTTCAGTTGCACACTGGTAGGATCCTTACTTACACGCATTGAATGGTGACCCACAGAATTTGTAACTCAATGCCCTAACCCCCAGTACCTCATAATATGATATTATTTGGAAATACGGACATCACAAATGTAATTAGTTAAGACAAAGTCATGCCAGAGCAGGCTGGGGTCCTATTTCTATATGAATGGTATCCTCAAAAAAGGGTGAAAATTAGACACAGACAGACAAATAGGGAAAATACCATGTCATTTGAAGGTAGAGATTTATAAGACAAAGAATGCCATTGGTTGCCAGCAAACCTCCAGAGGTAGGAGAAATACATAGAACAGATTCTCCCTTATCACCCTCAGAAGGAATCAACCCCGCTAACATCATGGACTTTCAGCCTCCAGAATTATAAGTCAATACATTTCTGTTGTTTAAGGTGTCCAGTTGTTGTTTTGTTATAGCAGCCCTAGCAGACTAATGCAGTTCTCATTAGAGACTTTCCAGATACATTCTTTTATAGTTTTTTTTTTTTTCTTTTAAGTAAAAGAGGGATTCTGGAGATTTGAATTTATAAATCTTGTTTCATTTGGGAATATCTAACACTTAGGAATATATAACACCTAAAGACACCTTAGAGATCAAATCAGAAAAGTAAATGACCTAAGAACTTAAAATTTTTGCAAAATTCATCCAGAGAGAAAGTATGTCCTTTAAAAAGTAGTATTACATTTTATAGAAATATAACAGAAGTTATTTTTAGTCTAAAATTCACTAATCATAAAGTATTGAAATCCTAAAGTATTTACTGGAATAGTTAACTGAATTTAGACCAGTCCTATTAAGTAGCCATTATTCCTGAAAACCACTTATTTTGTCACCAAAGTTTCCCACACTGGAAGGGGCTTGTGACAGATTGCATTATTTTGTTCACAAAAGTCAACGGTCCTCTATAGTGGGCCTTTCTCCATGGACACTTTTGTGGTCACTCTCTCTGGGAGGAGTATAACTGTCTCCCAGTGACATCAGGTTTTGTTCTATAACACCCTGGTCAATGGCACATGAGCAGAGCTAATGTGGGTCATACTAAGAAAAATCTTTAAACACCAATCCCAACAATGATCTTTTTCTTTTACCACAAGAGAAGTATTTTCCAGACAGTGATGCTCCTATAGTCTGGGTCTGGAAACTTGAAATCTATGAAGAAGAAACATAGCTGAGTCCCAAAGAGTAGGAAACATGCATCAAGATCTAGGACATCCTGGACCATAACGCAACCTTCAACAACAATAAAAGAATAGATACCATACAAAGTGCACTTTTAGATTACTGTGGAATTAAACTAAAAGTCAATAACAGAAATATTTGAGAATTAGGAAACAATTCAAATGGTCTATGGATCAAAAGAAGAGAATTTAAAAAGAAATTCATACTTTTAAATAAATGAAAATGAAGATATAACATCAAAATTTGGTGGGTGCAGTAGAAGAATGCTTAAAGAAAAATTCATGGAATTAAATCCATATATTGTAAATGAATAAAGATATGAAATCAGTATTGGTAATTTGTCTGTTCTCTCTTTTTACCCTGGTTAGTGTCATTAGGGACTTATGAACCTTATTGGGTTTTTTTTTAATCAGCTTTTGTTTTCATTGAGGTTTCTTCTTGTTTTTCCATATTCAATTTTACTGATTTCTGCTCTAAATGTATGATGTCCTTCCTTCATCATATTTTAGTTTTAATTTTGTTGTTACAATTGTCCTAGTTTCTTATTTTTCTAGTTTTGAATGAACTAATTCTAGTTTCCAGTAAACTCTAGTTTCTAGAGAAATAAGAGAAAATTAAGCCCAAAATATAAGGAAAAAAGCACATGAAAATTATAACAGAGAACTATAAAACTGAATACTAGGAAACGATAGAAAATGAAAACCTAAGCTAATTATTTAAGAAATCAATAATATTCATAAATCTCTAGTGAAACTAAGAAAACATAGAAAATACAGAAATTACCAACATCATAAATAAAATCATCACTACTAACCCCATGAACATCAGAAAGACAAAAAAGTAATAATATAAACTACTCTGGGCCAAAGATTTCATAACTTAAATGGATCAATTCTTCCGAGATCAGACGAGATCGGGCGCATTCAGGGTGGTATGGCCGTAGACGGAATGGATCAATTCTTAAAGACACAAATTATCAAAAGTCACATAAGAAAGAGATATCCTGAACAGCCTTGTATCTATTAAAAAATTAAATCAGTAACTTAAAAACCTTCCAAAAAAGAAAGCACAAGGCTCAGATGAGTTCACTGGTGCTTTACACCTTGAGAAAAAGTAAAAGCAACACTCCACAACCTCTTCTAGAAAACAGAAGCAAATAGAACACTTAAAGCCAAAACCAGGTTAAGAAATTATGAGAAAAGAAAACTACTGAATAATACCTCTCATGCATGTAGATGTAGATGGTAGTGGATTTAATCTAACAATGTATAACAGCAACTACATACCGTAACCCAGTGTGATTTATTCCTGGTATACAAGACTTGTTTAACATTCAAAATCAATTAGTGGAATCTATGATATCAACAGGTTAAAAAAGAAATCATATGTTCATGATATCAATAACAAAAAAAATCTGACAAAATCCAACACTCACCCATGATAAAAACTCTCAGTAACTAGAAACAGAATTTCCACAAGTTGATAAAAAAAATTTACAAAAATCATATATAGCTAACATATTTAATGATGAGAGTCAGGGTGCTTCCCCCATAAGACTGGGAACTTTTCTTTTCTCAGTCTTATTCAAACTTTTAGTCCTAGCTAATGCTGTAAGACAATAAAAAATAAGTAAGTGGTACCTAGATGGACATAAGATACAAAATTGCCTTTATTCACCAATGACACAATTGTCTATGTTGAAAAACCCAAAGAATATATAAAACTCTCCTTTAAAGGTTTTTAGTATACTCACAAAGTTGTACAATCATCATTACAATCAAATTTTGTAACATTGCATCACCTCAAAAAGAAACCCTATATGCATTAGCAGTCAAATTCCATTTCCTTTTCCACTCCCCCAGGCTTAAACAACAACTAGTCTACTTTCAATTTCTGTAGATTTGTTTACTTTGGATAGTTTCTGTATCCTTGTGGTATGCAGTATTTTCTGACAGGTCTGTTTCGCCAAGCATAATGTTTTTAAGGCTCCCCCATGTCGTAGCATGTATCTATACTTGATTCCTTTCTACAGACAAATAATGTTCCATTGCATTAAACCGCATTTTGTTTTATCAATTGACAAATATTTGGGTTGTCACCATTTTTTGGCTATTTTGAATAACACTACTGTGAATATTAATATAGCAACTCACATGTGGGTCTGTTTTCATTTCTCATAGATATATACCTAGGACAGGCTGAGAATTTTCTAAAATCCTCACGTTCTGGTTGGGTTTTGCTTAATATTCCTTTTCACAATTTCTCTTTCTCCTCTTACATTTTATTATAAGCAGCAAGGTTAAATCAGAATACACTTTGAACACTTTGCTTAGAAATCTCCTCAGCAAAATTTCCAAAGTCATCACTCACAGGTTCTGTGTTCTACAAAACACTAGACATTTCACTCAAGTTCTTTGCCACTTATAACACGGATCATCTTTTCCTTCAATGTCTAATAACATGTTCCTTATTTCCATCTGAAATCTTATCAGAAGTACTTATAACATCATATCCCTGCCAAAAATCTCTCCAACACAATCTAGACTTCTCTAATGGGCACCTCAAAGCTCTAACCAGCCTCTATTCATTACCCAGTTCTGAAGACTTTTTCACACTGTTAGGTATTTGCTACAGCAACATCCCACTACTTGGTACCAAAATCTGGACTGGTTTGCTGGGGCTGCAATAATAAAGTACCACAGATCAGGTAGCTTAACAACATTTTGTTTTCTTACAATTGTAGAGCTGGAAGTTCAAGATCAAGGTGCTGGCTGAGTTAGATTCTTCTGAGGACTTTCTCCTTGGCTTGTAGATGGCCAACTTCTCACTGTGTCTTCACTTTGTCTTCTATGCACGAACATCCCTGGCATCTTCCCAGCCATGTGAGTAATAAATCTTCCTTCATCCAAACTGATTAGTCCCCTGGGTTTTGACATAAAACCTCACCTTGGACAGGAGCTTCTCCACATCAAAATGGAGTTGCTATAATACATTCAGTCACCAAGCCCTGACCATTCTACTTCACAATTATCTCTCCAAAGCTTGTCCTTTTTTTTCCCCTAAGATCATTAGTACATCCTAAGCCAACATCTCCTCACTTCTGGAACACGACATAACACTGCAGTCACTTTTTTATTCCTTTATCAGTTCTCCTACAGAAACCAGATCAAATTATCTAAATTCAAATGCAAAGCATCTTTACTGTTCCTCAGAGACTTGGAATTCAGGAGAACCCTTCACAGACCTTCTTATTTAGACAGTTTCTGCCCCTCAGACTCATATCATGTGATTCTTGATTACCTATTCTCCAGCCATACTTGACATCTTTCTGTTCCTTATATATGTCAAAACTTCCTTTAGCTTTAATCGTTTCACTTTCTGTGGTCGTTATATTAGTAATAACATTACCTGTCCTTTAATTAAAAGAAGGCCTCTGGAGTATCTTTAATTCTTTTCTTTCACTCATCCTCATATACTTGTTCTATAAAATGGTGAAGCTGGATTTTCTGGAACAGTTCTAATTTATGCTTCCCCCCGCAGGCTTAATTATTATTACTATTGTCCCCTTTGAACTCCTAAAAGAACCTGCTTTGGATTAATAAATTATAGTGGACAATCTATTGCTCTCTTTATCTCTCTTCATGTCTGTTTGTTTGTTTGTTTGTTTTAAGTAATCTGTATTCAGAACACGAATTTTGTCTAGCTTCATATTCCATCTTTCCAACACCCAGCAAATTTACCAAGTTACAGTGAAATACATGATCTTACCTAAGTATGAGTCATCGATTAGCTATCATTAAATTATTATCAACTGCACCCTTTTACATAGATCTCAGAGGAGAAACCTAGACAACTGCAACCTAACTTTTTCCCCATTATGTTCTGGATTAGTCTACCAATGAGAGGCACTCGTAAGATTGGAAAGAAAATCAGTATTATTCTCAAGCACAATTATTAACAGGTACATAGGCTGAGCTTCAGGTTCCTGCGAAATTGCTGAGACTTACTGTAGCTTACATATGAGCTCCTGTGAACCAAATAGCTTCCAGAACCTATTTCTATGACCTCTATTCCTCTCTTCCAACAGTTGTGAAAACCTATGACTTTTTGTATTAAAATCCATCCTACTTGGAATTACAGAGGGGTTTCTGTTATTTTCACTGAAAACTGACTTACACATCTCCTTGGGGAATAAAATAAGCTTACATTTTAAATTGAATTTTAGTGTTTCATTTATTGAAAATCTTTTAAATTGAAAATTAATTCATATTAAGAAATAATAAAATATCAAAAAAGAAAATTCCCTCTAAAGTCTCATAATATTAATGTGGTATTCCAAATGATGTTAAGTAAGTACATGCAAGTTATTTAGTGATTTCTGTGTATCTCCTCTGTACCATTCATCAATACTCAAAATTAGGCACTTTTTAAAATTGTGTCCTAAGTTCTGAGATCTGATCATCTATGACAAATTATCTGAAAAATGGCAGAAAAAAAATTGCCTGTCATGATTATGTAACTGTAAATATTTAGGTCCATTTAACAAAACAGATAGACTCCATTTTTCACTATATTGCAGCTCTAGAAATTGCATCAAAATGTACGGAACATTTTATTTTCTATAAACAAATGATACACTTGCAAGATAAATTCCTAGCTTATGACAATTTAAGTAAATTCTAGTTCTGGCTAATAACATGTTATAATGACAGAGGTATAAACACTATAAACCTCAACCATAAAATAATAAATATCTGTATAATAGGCTCCTAAAAAAGAGAAAATATATCCACTATACCAAAGGGCCATGGAAAAAATCATATACCATATGAAGACTATAATTCAATTTTATTATGATCTTGACATTTATACAAAAAAATAGTATATTTTGTTAATTTCAACTATTAAATTAAATCAAACTTGTATGTCTTATTTAGCTTGAATAGAACTTGAAATAATTGATTTAAAGTTGATTTGAATGGCCTAGATTTCTCTTTAAAAGTCTGATGGTTTGGGGCGCCTAGGTGGCTCAGTGGGTTAAAGCCTCTGCCTTCGGCTCAGGTCATGATCCCACGGTCCTGGCATCGAGCCCCGCATCGGGCTCTCTGCTCAGCAGGGACCCTGCTTTGTCCTCTCTCTCTGCCTGCCTCTCTGCCTACTTGTGATCTCTGTCTGTCAAATAAATAAATAAAATCTTTAAAAAACATCTGATGGTTTGAGTCTGAATATATGTCTTATTTTACTCTATATTCATTCAAAAGGATACCAGAGATCTAAGAACTTCTCCCAGAGTTTCAACTATTCTTTATAAAGCACTTACTGTAACATCAAACAATTTGAAAACCTCACTAAGAGTTTAATTTTAATTAAAGGTATAAATTCTTATATATTATCTCATTGTTCATTATATACTACCTCTCCCCTGAAATAGACAGACACCCTTTACAACCATGTAAATTCAGCACTATCACAAATTGAAATAATTAAATGTTCTGAGTATAGTTATAGCTCTAGCTCTAGTTATGTCTACAATGATCAGAATCATATTTAATGAACAAATATAATTTAATATAACCCACTGATTACAAAATACTTATAACACCATGGAATTTGCAGACCACCTTCATTACTTTGATTCTATCACGGTTAAAGGACCAACATTAATGAATATCTTTTCTTGACATTCCAAAGTCACCTAATAAATGTAAATAAGCAACAGTGGAAAATGTCAAGACTGGCACTTTTTCACAGCCCTGTAGACATCATGCACCCAGGGTTAGAAAGTAAAGGTAGAAATCCATGGCTAATAACTGAAGGTTGGAATCGTGTGTCATAGACAAAGATGGTCTCAAGCATAACAACAATGTCCTACATGATGAGTACCTCTATATCCTGTTTAATCTACTTCTTCATTTTCTTTAATTTTACCATGAGAAATACACATGATTTTATCTGGATGCTCATTTTTCATAAAGTAAAGGGTTTAGTTTTAGTTATTTTATTTATTTATTTATGAATGTGTTGCATTCATGTTGATAAGCAACAGAAAGACCACGAAGCCGAACGCACTGCACATTTAGAAATGTCCTTCTTTAGCTAAGAGGATACATTTCACATTAACACGGATCATTAAAACTTAGGAAAATGACAAATTAACAGCAAGTGTTAATTTCACAAATCCTAAGGGCTTGTTATATCTGAAAATATGCTTTGTCCTCAGAACATCTGTCTTCATCATCCTGTCCACCTCCGAGTGCTTCTTGTTCTGTTCACAGATGTAATGGTAGATGCTCAATTTATGTGTGTTCCATTCTCAACGGGTTTTTTCTCTTTTTTCAATAACCTTACGTGACCTGGTTGGTTTCTGACTTCAGTCAATATTTCCCAATGCTGGTATTATGTCATATTTATTTATTCCTTCAATTTTTATCTGTCAGGATTTTGTCGGGTTTCATTAAGTGTGCACACAGTTCTGTGCCCTACTGTACCTCTTTCCATCAGTGTATCCCATGTGTCCCAGGGAAACCTGACTTCTGTAGGAGTGCTCAGGACCTTGTAACTGCCGCTTCCATCTTTGTCTGGTCCTAACATACACTTTATATTCCTGATAGATCCAGAACTTTTTGAGTTCAAAAAGGAAACCAGGATGCCTGGGTGGCTCAGTCAGTTAAGCATCTGCCTTTGGTTCAGGTCATGATCCTAGGGTCCTGGGATCCAGTCCCACACTGGATTCCTTGCTCATTGGGGAGCCTGCTTCTCTCTCTGCCTACAGCTCTCCCTGCTTCTCCTCTCTCTTTCTTTCTCTCTCTGGCAAATAAATAAAATAAAATCTTAACAAGAAACAAACAAACAAACAACAACAAAAAACAAACACTGGTTGTTTTTAAACAAGTACTGTGTGCCAGGCACTGAGGATCCAGCAGTGAAACAGCCCCAGCTATTAAGATATTTACAATAAAATGGAAGAGAGAGAAAAAATTAACAGGGAAAAACACTTTTTCTTGATACATTTAGAGATACATATTACGTCACACTGTTATTGGACACTTGGAGGACCAACTACTACAGTCTTGGGGTATCTGGAATGCTTCTAATCACTATTATAGCATATATCAAAGATGAAATATCACCACCAACATGCAGATAAAATTGGACTCAAATGTTACTTATGAATTCTACCTGTGTCTGTAAATCCATAAAATAAGTTCAAGAAAAATAATTTGCTATATAGAAAAGGATTAATATTTAAGGTAACAAGGCCCACCTTCTGCAGCCCAGGGCTGAGGACTTTCTCTTACCAGTATAACTTACCTCTTCTATGACACATGAGCTCAAGCAAATAAAACAGAGGTCCCTATATTCATTGGGGTCCCAAAGTCCTAGATGACCCCAACCATTCCAAGAGGGAATAACCTTAACCTTCAAGAATAACTTTTTAGAAACAATGCTTCACATCTTTGAGATTCATGTTCAGACTCAGATTGGACAACTGATTGGACAAGTGGTTTTTCTGGTCACAAGGAAGGGTACTGATGGTTAGCACACTGATGCAAACCATGGCTGCAGCCAGACCCTAAGTGTGACACATGCAGCAAGCAGGTAATCTTGCATTTCTATACAAGATAATGTTTATATTCAAAAGCAACAGTAATATGTTAAGGAGGTTACTGTTCACAAAGTGCCTCTGCAATCCTTACAACATTCCTGAAAGTCCAGAGGATACTTTCTCTGAATGGTTAAATAAATTGCCCAGCTCAGACAACTTGTAAAGGCAAACTTCCTGGCAGCGGGCCCTGGGTTCTTCTCACACCCCTACAGTGCTTTTTGCCTCAAGGCCTCTGATGGTAAGAAGCAAAAAATATGCTTCATAGTGACATTAAAGTTGAGGAAGGAGCCAGCACAGCACTATGCCTTGAAAGAGATCAGACTTCCATTTCTGAATAAAACTATCTAATTGCCATTTCTATTATAAGCCAAATCTCTCATTGACTCATTCCCAATTTTTAGAAAAAATTAAATAAACCATGAGCCAGAACAACTGAGAAAATAAGCAAAAGTGCAGAGGAGTGTGGAAATTTCATTTTTAACAATAGCTTTTTCAGAATTGGAAAACCAGACAAAGCTGTAATCCCTCAGAGGCTTGTTTGGATTCCATTTCAAAAACAAAAACACACACACAAAAATAGGAAAAGTATGTGTTGGCCTGTTACAAATTATCTACATTCACAGAAATAAAAAGAGCACCCAAACACAACTATTCAGAAAGGCACTGAGCAGGAACTCAGAAACTCACTGAGCAGAGAGCTCCATCACTGGGACCCTATGTATTGAAGAAATTGGTATTTGGTAGAAAAGAAATGGGTTTTACCCAAGTGCTCCTTCCCTGAATTCAACTATTACAAGGAAATGGGTATTGTGCTATATATTTACAGAGCCATTGGACAGATTTTTTTAAATCTAGTTATTTCAATCTCTACGATAAGAAAATGTTGCTTAAGGGGGAAAAACAAACCTGTTCTCTGAGAGCTTTGATGGTTTTTTGAGTTTCCACTGCAAAATTGCTGAAATCTTCGGCAAACTTTGCTTTTGGCAGAAATGTCACGTGTCTACCATCTTCATCAATGTACAAGTGATCTTGCTGCCTGTTTATAATAGAAGCAAAAAAATGCTGAAAAATAGAAGTCACATGTTAAAAAAATAAATATTCCTCAGGCATTGGAGTGTACAGGGCATTGTGACTGCTGCTTTGTGTGACTAGAATTAGAAATTAAAATTAAATGACATGTAAGAAGATAATCCAGAGAGTCACATCTGTTCCACATAGGTTACTCAAAATGATAAGGAAGTATTTCTTAGGAAATAAAGGGAATGCCATGTAGTATTACATATCTATTTGACATATTATTTAGATCTCAAATTATGTCTTTTGCTAAAAATTGTTCATTTCACTTCACAGTGAAAGAGCAGTGACAAATTAAATATTATATATTATATAGCACCCAGGTGGAAACATTCCTTGCTTCATTATAAATTCATGGCAAGAACTAAATTAAGATAAGAATACTAGCCTGACAAAAATCTAATCTTAAACCAGATGCAAAATAGCACAGTATTGTCAATAATAAAAGGAAATAAGTCTTGGGCTAAATTTAAAATATGATTCCTAGAGCTTAACTGAAGTTCTCAAAAGACAGAGGTAAATAATGAGTTTAGGAAATTGAAATGAAAGTTCCATCCATCTATGATTATAATATATTGTTAAAAATATTTTATGTAGATTTGATTTAGTTGACATGCTATTCGTGTCCAAGTTTTTCCTTTTATCCCAAATTTTGTTTAAAGTTCTTCCTTGTGAAGAAACCATTGTAACTTTCAAAATTGTCCTGCTTTGCTCTGCTCAATATATGTCTTCTACTGTTCAGTAAGAAAATGGCTTGCCAGACACAGTAGATCCTACAAGCTTATAAAACAATTCCTAAGTCAAGGACATGTTACAGAGCTTACATCAGACAGGGAATTTAGGGAAAGGTAGCACTGAAAAAGAAAAGAAGTTACCAAAGCCGATTACTTAGTCGCTAGATCAACTCTATGTCCCATGAGACGCTGTGAATTAGACGCACCATGAATCACCACAAACCAGCTTTTACTATGGTGTTAAATCATCAGTGTCAAATGAAAGGTGATAAAACCTCAAGGAAGTCTGGATGGCTGTCTAAAGTTATAATCAAGATTTAAAGTGCTGAGTATAGGAACATAAGGAGGGACTGATACCGACAAGACCAGATTACACAATCAGATGGTGTTCACAATTGAACAAGTATGTGTTGGGTGTTGGTTATGTAACAGGCATTACGCTAAGATACATGTGAGGGTGCTTTCCAGTAAGTAGGCTACTAACATTCTCTCAGAAAAGACTGATTGATGAACAAGCAGGGAATACAACATTTGTATGAGGAAGACAAATAAGAAGGTAATGACTCCTGCCTGGGGTGGGGGTGGGAGGGTGGAATGAGTCAGGGAAGCTAAATAAAGCAGACCATAGTTCTTCATTCATTTCAGGGACCATGCAATTCTGATTGCTCTGCCCTAGAGGCCACATCACCTCACTCAATGCACCCAGCAGTGCCAAGAGACAACTGAAGCAGCCTTGTCTTTCAGATGAGAATACTGTGACTTAATTGCTAATAAGTCCACATGGTATAGTTATTAAATTGCACAGCTGAATGCAAATCAGGATTTTTAAAAAAACAAAATTTTAAAATCCTTTCTTAACCACTACACAGACATTTTAGCCTGATCATATTTGTGTTTTAGACAGTGTGGAAAGAGAGAAGAGAGACAAGGATACCAGCTAGGGAGATTATTGGGGGTAGCCAGAGGGAAGGAGGGAGAAGAATGGAAGAAAAAGATGGACAGTATGGATATTTCTATATTGTAAATTCTTAATAAAAACATGAAACTCAGCATAGAGTTTGTAAGAAAAAAATAATACTTATCAAGTTAAACTGCTGTTAACTCATGAACAGTGTATTGAAAAGTGGATCAATTTTTGACCAAAAGAGAGTAAATGCAAGAAAGATGTATGTGCAGAGAAAAGTAAAAGCAAAATCATAGCCTGAGTGATCTACACACACTGAGTGAGAGGATTTGGACTTTTTTGGTCTAAACAAGTCTTGAGCACAACAAAACTATCTACAAAGGATTACTGAAGTGTGTATAGTTAGAAGACAAAACAAAGCTGATATTACCTTTTTATTATCATATCAATAATAAATGGAATTCTCGATTGTGAGGCTCATGTGTGAGTAAAATTTGATGAGATTGGCAGGAGACTAAAACTGAAATTAACCAATCTGTAGCTGAGTGACTAATGCTACAGGTAAGCAGAATGTCCATAAGGTCATCATAATCTTAAAGAGTTCAGATAAAACTGTATGTTAATTATTACCTCAAAACAAGTGAAATGAATGTTTTTGGAAGGACGGGATATGGCTGTAGGGCATGGCAGAAGGCAGGTAGTGGGTGTTTTGTCCATGCCACACACCTTTGGATTTGACTGAAAGAGTCAGATCTCTATTATCATCTTATAAGTAAAAGAGAAATTGCCTATAAATGTGTCACGCAACATCTATTTCCAATTTCACTCTGGTGAAACATTTCACATAGTAGAGTGGATTACAAATCAAATGAAGTGCTAAATTAAATAAGGGCCATGTGACTATTTTCTGCCACTTGAATTACTTAAAAATGGTTCTGACTGGAGCTATGGCTCCTGGCCAAGTCTACCTTGCAGGAAGGAGCTCCAGTAACACATGGAACAGATTTAGTTTCCTTAGCCTAGAATTTAAGGCCTTTCTCTTGCTGCCTCAATCTTCTTCTATAGAGTATTCTTCTAGGATGCTCTTCATCCCTAAGTATCAAACACACCAGGTTCTTTAGACATGCAAAGACTTAACACTCTCTGAACATACCTAACTTTTCTTTGCCCCCGTGATTTTGCTCACTGTTTTTCCAGACTAGAAGCCCTAAATCTTCATCAAAATCTTAGTCTTTTTCTCAACATCTCACCTCTGCATAGGCTAAAAGCCCAAAAGAATTATCTATACCTTGTTCTAAACTATACAACATCCTAATTGGATTTCACATCAGTATTATATGAACACTTCTGTACAGAGAGCTAATACTTACATAGCATTTAAAAGAATGTTTGGCATATAGTGAGCACTATAACAGCATTTGCTACCCTGTCTTTTGTGGAACACCTATAATACTACATCCCACATCACCATTAAGTGCTTTACATATACATATATATATTACTAATATAATAATCGCACAAGGTGGGTATGATTATGCCCACTTTGCAGCTGAGGAAACTGAGACTGAAATTTTACATAACCTGTGGCCATGAAGTAGTGGAAACAGGGTGTGAACCTGTGCCGGAGTCTGAAGCCTTCACCCATCTCCCTTATCATATGGCCCACTTTCTTTCCTAGACTATAAATCTTACAAGACTATATCTTGCTCACTTCTACATACATCACAAATTCTTAGTTGTGACTGAGGGCAGGAACTCCAAAAATATACTTTGAATTTGACTGAATGATAATACTTAGAGGCTGCTGTGAACGCCAAGTTACTAGCGTGTAGTAACAAAGTGCTTTCAATAGTAGCCCTCCTATGGGGCTGTGAATTACAATATTTTTACTTTTGTTTTTGGTAATTTAATTATACAAGCTCAACTGAATATTTACTCAGTGAAAAGGAGCTACTGTATATACCCATGCTCAAGTTATTGTTTCTCTTTTCAGAAACTTCCAAGGCAATTGTGTGAAGGAACTTTGTAAAGAAGTAACTACATATGAAGCTTGTATATAAGTGTCACAGGAGAAGTCCTAACAGATTTCAAAGGAATAAGATTGACATTTCTCAATTTTCGAAAGGTTCAAAAATATCCTAATTTTGGTCACAAATGAAACCTTCCTTGCTATACACTATACATGAATTAAAATCAACTAAACGTGATAAATGTTATGACTTTCCTTACAAACAATATGCTGAGTTTCCTATTTTCAAAAATAATTTTAAAAACAGCAATATCCATAATGTGATTTGAGGTATCATAAATAACATTTATGATGTGCAATTTTCTGTACTTTACTGAGAAATATTTATTACTGAGCATGCCCTGGATATGATGTTCCAGAGGGAAAAGGAACCCATATTTATCACAAAGCTTATTTGCTCATCATTGTATAATTTATCCTACATGTAAATGAGTCAGCCATGGTTTCTATAAAAACCCTCAAACTGTATATTTGAAGTAAATCTATGGTAAATAGCCCAAGGAAATTAGATATTTCTGTACATACCTACTGAGTAGATCACTTAAGTCCTTATCTTTCTCATCAGGATAGCTGTATTGAGCAGACCGTTTCTTTCGAGCTTCTTGTGTGAATGCTCTGAACTGTCCTCCACTCCTACAGTCTGTGGGGGAAAAGTGTCCACATGAGCATTGTGTGAGATTGCCATCATCCTCCTATCTAGAGTATCTCTTTAATTGAGAAGGAAAATGGAGAGCTGCTTGGTCAATTCAAATACAGGTTCCTGGTTTTGCATGTGACTCCATCTCTGTTTTGATCAAAGCAGATGAAATACTAAGACAGTTTGCAAAATCTGTAGAGGCGCCACAGGGAGAGCAAGTTGAATCTGAGCAAGGACACTGATCAAGGGTACATTTTTTTCACTTAGAGGACTTGACAATGGGGAAAGAAACAAAAATGTGGTAGACAGAATGTCTACGGCACAACAATGTGCATACAGTTAACACTATTGTACTGTACACTTAAAATGGTTTGCACAGTAAATTTTATGGTACATGTTTTTCACCACAATAAAAACACATGAGAGTGGCCTGAAATTTTTTATATAAACATGAAGCAATAAAAACAAATGTTCTTTAAATTTCATCTGAAAAAAGTTGGATTGGAAACTAGGTATATTGAGAGGAAGAAACACAATGATGTAGAACCTATCTTTCCAAATAGTAAAACTACTATATATAAAGCTTAAAAAAAAAAAAGAAAGAAGAAGAATTTTTAATGCTGGAGGGAAAAATAGATTGAAATGGAACGTGATAACCATCCCAGAGCTTTTCACCATGCACTTGAATCTAAGAGGTTACAGTGGACAGCATAAATTAGAGGGAAACAAGGGATTATTCTATAGCATTTTGTACTGGGCAATAGCAACTTATTTCTCAAGGAAAGGGAAGTAAAGACAACTTACACAATCACCTTAGCATATGTAAATTAAAATCAAGAGGAATATGTTCCATGATAAAATGTTAAGCAAAGCTGAGGATAAAATTTAAGTTGCACATATAGGAACAGAAACACAGAGAATCACTCCCCCGCACCCTAGTTCCCCCAGAGAATGAACGCTGAGAGTGGGATGAACAACTCACTAGAGTTGCAATGACCAGGCATCTCTTTTAAGCTACAAATGCTATAAAATTAGACACAAAAGAAAAATAAAACTTTGTTATACAATATGAATTTACCAATATTAAAACAAATAGAAAATAAACAAATGACAACGTGTCAAAATGGTGACAGTGATGTGTCTAACATTGTTGTAGTTATTTCTTTTTTCTTACTCTACATCTATCCTTTGTTTTGTCCAGTTTTCAATAAGAAATTGTCATGATTTAAACAATTTAAAACAGTAAATGTAAGTAAGCAGAAAGAAATGGGTTATTCCAAAGTCTGATTCACTTCAGTAGGCTGAGGTCTGGGACAGGTGGGAGACTTTGGACAATCAAGGAGGAACATGAAAGTAAAGAATTTTTCCCAGGGATAGAGAAGTACTCAAGAAGGGAGGTAAAACCGTGGCAATGACGAACTACCTCAATGGGCAAGATTTGCCCATGAACTCATGGGAAATACATGCTGCTGAAAATGTTGCATTTGTTACTTTTGAAAATGTATTTTTGAGACATTATAGATAAAGTTATGTAGTATACTAACAGACCTATACATGCCTACTTTTACACAATTACTTCAACCTAGCACCTTATCAATAATCAATAATCCATAAATATTTGCAGATCTGGGTGAGAAAAAATAGAAATAAAACAAAAAGAAAAAAACTAACACATGGGTTTCACTCATGTAATAAAACTTAATTTTTAATTATTTTTTAATTATTTTAATTTTTCTATTTCTGACGAGTATATAATTTTTGTCAATAAATATGTGGAACTTCCTAAACTAAGTTATTAGACTAAGCAGTGTAGGGAAAATAAAAATTGGTAAGGCATGGTTCTTGGTTTTGAAGAGTTTGCAAGTGGAAAAACACAGCATTTCCAGTTAAGCCAAATATCGTACCTTTTAATCCTCATATAAAAAGGAAAAAGTATAGAGAAAGGGGGCTGCAGGTCAACTTACATTATCTATTGTCTTTATTCTTTTAGGAAGATAGAACTTTAGAATTTATTTTAAAGTGCCAATAGAATATGCAAGGTCATATACATAAATCCCAAAAGCAAAGAGTTAGTTGTATTTGTAATGTAACAGGTATATAGTGTTGCACATATGGGAACAGAAACACAGAGAATCACTCCCCTGCACCCTAGTTCCACCAGAGAATGAACACTGAGAGTGGGGTGAACAACTCACTAGAGTTAAAATGACCAGGCATCTCTTTTAATGTGACAGGTTTTTTATTCCTGACATCTTTTTTTTTTTTTTAATTCACCTTGGTATTTATCCCTAGTTATTGCTGAAGAGGCAAAGCATCTTTGATTGCTGAATGTTTGTCTCTTATGCAAACAACATCTGAATTGAAACAGTATGTTAATTTGGTAGATGCTTTGGTTTTATACCTATGCATATATATCTTTTATAAATATGTATATACACTTGTTCAAACTCTGTTATTAGGCCTAACATCAATTATTAATTTGAAACGTTATAACAACATGTGATGGGTATTATTATCCCTAGTGTTACCTTGAGGAAACTAAGAGTGGTTACATTAACTTCTCCAAGTTTCTACAGCTTTTTATGGAAGAGCCAGGATTTGAATCCAGATATATTGTCTCAAAAGCCCAACCTCTTAACTGCTACACTACAGCAAGGAATGAAAAAAATAGAAATAATAAGATCAAAACTCCTAAATATGGGGTTTGTGCAACTTTGGAATAATGGTACCATTATTTGTTAACTGGATGAATGAATGAGTGGAAGGATGGATGGATGGATGGATGGATGGATGGATAGATCTAGAGTGGAAGATAAAAGGAGATTACTTGAATTCATATTGGCTCAAAAATACTGTCAAATTTCTGGTCTACATATGACTTAGTGGAGGCATGTTAATACAGCAGATACTACTTCAAGATGCCATTGAAAAAATAAAATTAAATTAAAAAAAAAATGGCTCCCTGGGGTGGGGGGAAGAAAAAAGAAGACATCATTAAGAGAGGTGGATGAAGATAAAGCAATATGGCTCATTTTCAAGAAGTATAATGCAATGTGTGTATGCAGGAATACATATAACTTCCCATTCAGTGCAGCCTAAGTTGGCCCCCCAACCCATCCCTCAGCCTTTGTACTATGAATGAAGCCCTAGATCTTTACTGTGTCAAACAAAATCCTTCCCTGTGCACACATTCTTCTGTCTTCAGCCTCATTTCTCTCTAATGCACCATTCATGGCTAATCATCCAGCTCCAACTTTATTTGGTCTCTCTCACCTGAGTAATAAACACCACAGGTGTCACGTCACCATCTCTAAGACGCCTTTCTTAAACTGCTAGGACCAGGTCAGAAGGAAATTCATTACATTCTCTCAGCACTCTGTACCTCTGTCTACTATTCTTCACTGGCTAAAGAGAGAGAGCAGAGAGGAGGGCTCTGTCTTACCTATCAGTTTATCCCCATCCCATAGTACAGTACCTGCACATGATCCACGCAGAATAAATATTTTAATGAATGAGTGAATGAAATGAAACAAGCCAAATCATTGTTTTAAAATATCCAGTTCTTTGTTCTTTTCTGTGTTTAAGACTTTGATTGCAGGATTCAATCTAGGTTTATACCATGCCTTCCACATTTGAAATATATTACTTTGGATAAGCTATTTAAACTTGTTGCATCCATTCTCTCATCTGTACATGAGGATGATAACACAATTTATCTCCTGGAGTTGGTGAGAGAATTAAATGAGTTAAGGGAAGTAAAACATTCTGAAAGAATGTCATATACAGATTAAGCTTCAACGTCGCTTTTATTTTTGGAAAAAACTTTAGAGAATAAGATGACTGACTTATTTAGTTCATAAGCAACTTTTGCATAATGTCAAAGTTATAAACGCTTTTGTTCATAGAACTAACATTCAAAAAGTATCGTTGAATGAATTAAAATTTAAGGTAATGTGTTTGTAGACAGTTTTTCAAGGCAATTCCAAATGAGTTTAAAAAACAATTTCCCTGAGAATAATTGGTATAAACACTTCAAGATTTTTTTGCATTTACATTTCTTTATAGTGAAAAATAGCACAGAACAATTTGCAGAACTTGCATGAAAGCAACAACTTGCTATTTAAAGGTATTGTCAAATTAAACTAGTAGAAACGTGATGTCAGTCTGTTTGGCAGTGAGTACTGAAAAAAGGAAAGCTCATTTCAATGGGTATGTAGATTGCAGTCATGTCCCGTGAGTCAGATCTAAACCCAGACCCCATCTGGTCTGGCCTAGAGATGGACGCATGGTAAGGAAACATGTCAGGACACGAAATCCTGGACATTAATGATTAATTTAATGAAATCAAAAGATTCTGAAGACAACAAGCTGCTTTAGGCATGGGTCCGGACATTCTGATTTGTTGGAGTGGACTGACATTCCTTGATGAGTAAACAAGTTCAAGTTGGGGAGTTGAAGATACAGCAGCTCAGGCAAACATACATGTTTGCACGAATTGATCAAAACTCTACAACTGTGGAATATCAGGGTCCTGATGCTGCATTCCACATGCCAAAAATATATCAATGATGATAGGCTTAAAAATTGACAAAAATATATAACACTTTGTTTTTAAGTTACGGTCAACCCTTGTTTCTTAACATTTTAGCACTTCTCATTTGCTGGCAAGAAGAGAAAAGGGGGAAAAATACAAATAACAATTTAATGAAACATAAAAATGACAATTTGGGGGAGACTCTGAGAACAGTCTTACTCAAACCTGTTGTCTTATGTTGTATTTGTGTAACAATCAAATATAATTCTTAGTTCCTAGTTCCTATGGAAGAACTAACATTCTCTATCTTTAGATGGTGTTTCATCTGAATTAGTGAGCAATACTGAACTGTCCCCACAGTTGTTCTGAAGGGAGGGATGACAGCAGGAAACCACTCATACTTCTTCATACTCTTACCTGCATTCCATTTTCTTTCTATTTTGCAATTGCATTATCTATTGCAGTGCAATAACTTACTGCAAACATGGTGGCTTGAAAGAACACAAATACATTTTTATGGACTGAGCTGTGCTTCCCCTTAATCCATATGTTGAAGTCCTAACCCCCAGAACCTCAGAATGTAACCTTATTTGGAAAAAGGGTCATTGCAAATGTATTTGGTTAAGAAGAGTTCACACTGGTGTAGGGTGGGCCCTAATCCAATGTGACTGCTGTCCTCATAAAAAGGAGAAGCTTAAACACAGATACAGAGCTAGAAATCCATGTGATAATGAAGGTTGAAAGGGGTAATACAGGAGTGAGAAGCCAAGGCAAGCCAATTATACCAGCAACCGCCAGAAGCTCAGGGTGAGTCAAGGAACAGATTCTCATTCATAGCCCTCAAGGGGAACCAACCCTGCAATACCAACAATCCTTCTGTCCTCCAGAATGGTGGGACAATAAATGTTTATTGTTCAAGCAGTGTAGCCTGGAATAGTTTGTCATGGCAGCCCTAGCAAACTAAAATTTTAATTATTAAAAATATTATGTCAAATATTTATTATTAAAATGTGTGGAATTAAGTATATATCAAAGTGCTATAATATAAATATTAATATTTATAAAACATCCCACTTAATTTTCATTACCTCCCTGACAAAATATTTGTTAAAATGATTTAAAAATGTCTAAACAGGTGTGCCTGGTGACCAGTTGGTTAAGCGAGTGCATTGGGCTCAAGTATGATCTAAGGAGCTGTTAGTATCAAGCCCCTCCTCGGGATCCCTGCACAGCAGAGAGTCTGCTTCTCTCTCTCTCCCTCTGCCCTCCCCCTGCTCATGCTCTCTCTCTCTCTCAAATAAACAAAATCTTTAAAAAATGTCTAAGTAACAATTTTATTTTAAATCTAATCATTTAGTTTTAGACTAGTTGAATTAAGAATGTTGTATGTCAATTTTCCTTGTAAGAATTTCAGTTTTCCTTGCGATATGACTCATAGTTAACTTTTCAGAATTTTCTAAGGATAATTTAAAATAAAGTTAATTCTAGTTTATAGGGCACAAAGTTGGATACATCTCTTAAAAAGTGATCTCATTAATAATATTCAAATATACTTCCATTAAAGTGTGCTAAATAGATGTTAAGTTATTTCACACATAAGAGCTTCTAACTATGACACATACAGATTGTGAAATGAAAGTAGACCCATGTTCATTAATGCTTTTCTTTCTTAAATTCAACTTTTAAAAATATTGTTTTTTCCACTCATGTTTCTGTCTCTTTGTGTGCCCGGCTTACTTTTACCTATTGTTCTATATTTGATCATTCTAAATATTCTTGTTTAAGTGTATCTCTTGTAATGAGGTAGAGTTGAAACTATTTTTGGATACATTTAAGAATTTTTTCTACCTTTAATAATTTTCTTAATACACTGAAACTTCAACTACATCTGAGTCTTACTAGCTTTCTTTAATTTTTGCTTATACTTCATTGGTTAGTTTCTATATTGCTGATATTATTTCTCTAGTGATCTGCAAGGCATACATCCTTCTTTACTGCTAAGTACTTTATATTTTATGGCAGCATATTTGAATAGAAATTTCACTAATTATCAATGTCAATATTTAAACACTAATAATTCTAAATATAATGAGAATTTTTAAATTTTATAGTAATACTAAAAAGAATCATAAATCAATTTTTGGTATTAAAAGACCTTTTCCTAACTTAAACAACTTAATGAAACTGTGCTTATTAGCAAAGTACTTTTTAAAAAAATTTTTAAATTTTTATTTATTTAATTTTTTTAGAAAGTGAGAAAGAGTACGAGTGCCAGGGGGTGTTGGGAGAGGCAGAGAGAGAGACAGACTCCAGGCCCAGTGTGGAGCTGGACACAGGGCTCCATCTCATGACTCTGAAATCATGACCTGAGCAGAAATCAAGAGTGCCACCCAGGCACCCTAACAACCTACCTCTGGAATGGGAAGGTTTTTTCCTACTGGGATGTAAATAAAAACAGGATGCTGTATTTGGAAGATAACACAATGTCCTCAGAACTTATGAGATGTCATTTAATAGCTAATGTTTTATTATATATATATATATATATGCATATATATGTATGTATATATGCATATATATATATGTAAAGTCAACATTATCAGTAGAGTTTGATTCATTAACATTATCACCATTTAAACACAACATATTTTGTATCACTTCAGGGCTATTTAGTGCCCTTTATCCTGCTTTTGAGGTTTGTTCTCACCTTGATTTCAACAAGCTATTCATATATGATATTATCTACTTGCAGAACCAAAGAGAGTGGGAGATGTCCTATGGTGCTCTATTAAAAATAGCAACTACTTTCAAAGACAAACCTGAGAACACTGTTGCAAATTAATTGGTTCATTAAAGCTTTATAGGAGTTGCTGAAATCTTACTTCTTTAATAATACTTGGAAGGCATTTTATAAGTTAAGCATGAAAGAGCCATAACATCATGAAATATTGTGGTAATAAAATCAGTCTCTTATGGAAGAAATTAAACTTTCATTAGTTTACAAACATAAGCACAATTTATTTGAACTAAAGTCAAGAGTAAACATAAATATATTTACATTTGTATATAAAATATACTGTATTTAAAATTACTTGATGTTTTAAAGACAGAACTTAATGTAAACTATGCAGCTGGAAATTGCAAGACCAGATGGTTCCATAAACCCCAGTAGAAAATATGCATCTGTTGGTTCTTTGTGAAATTGTTTTATTTGAAAGAAATTTTATTTAATCAAGTAGCATGGTGTCTATTAATAATATATCACCTGCATTAGGTGTTATTTTTCATTTCCCACATGACATGATTGGAGAGTAAATCATTTTCTGACACTCAAAGAAATGTTTTATGCTCTATGTAGAATCAATTTTATCAGTAGAGTTTGATTTATTTGATCTACAGCACAAACAAATGTGCCAATTATAAAGCTCACTGAAATAAGTAGATTGGTAATAAGGACTGTGAATATTATTAGTTGCATCTGTGATGTTTATAATATTATGCAAAGGCTCTTGATCTATTCATTAAATGATACTAAAAATTAGTTTAAATTGATGGTAAAATGTCAAGAGTGTTACATTTATAATTTGTTAGCATAGGATTCTAAAAGGAACATCATCCAGCTAAAGAAGAGTTCCCATATTTATCTAAGGTAAAAGGGACTTGGAGGAGATTATGGAAAGTATAGAGAAAAGAAAACTAGTTATGACATTAAAAGGTAAGATAAGGAAGAACAGAAATAAAACCTGGACATGGAATTGAGATATCTGCATTCCATCCCTAGCCCTGCTAATAAATAGTGAGGGTAAGTTACTTAGATCTTTTCAATTTTTTCTTCCTAATCTTAAAATGAAGTGGGTTTTGTTTTTGTTTTTGTTTTTTTCAAATGAAATGATCTCTCAGGTTATCTCTCACTCTGAAGGCCTATAACTAAGATAGCTAAGGGAGAAAAAGAACACAGACATGTAATGTGAAATGCTTTATGCTTTATAAATTATGTCAAGTGATGTATTATATTAAATCTAAAAATCTGAGAAATCTTGCATTATCTTATGTGCAATAAAATTCCTACTTATTAAATTCATTCATTGTGTCATTTGCTATTTTGATCACTGTGATCTTTTTTTAATTACAACCCTTGTGAGGTTTTCATGTTCCCTTTTCTTTAAAACCAAATCAAATCAATCAATACTTTGAATACTTGTTGCTTATAAGATAACTTCCACAGCAAAGGCTCTGTTCTGAACCTCTCTTTGTTCTTCATCCTTTTTTCCATATTTTTCATAAGAACTTGACTGTTTCCTAGCACATACTTATGGCATTGAATTAATACTTCTCTGTTGGTTGAAATAAGAATAATACCAAATCAAGCAATTTATTCATCTGATAACTATCTCCACAAACTGGCCTAATGCTTATATGTACTTTGAATCAACCTGTAAGTTGTTTTGGCATGATATAGACAGACACATTGTTGACAGAAAAACCTTTTCTTATGTACTCAGGAAAACAGAAACCTCATGAACAGTTGGTAAAATAATCTTTGACTAGAATCTTCCACGATTTGAATTAGAATATTGTTTCTTTAATCCTTACCAATATTAATCACTTCAGAGTGGTGTATTTAAAGACTAACTCATAAGTATCCTAGTTTTCTGCTGTACCAAAGGCATGCATCTGCTTCATGCAAGCTTGTATCCAGAACCCACTTTGCCTCTACCCATTCTCTGGTACTACTTGTAGGAGCACCTGTGCAAATTACAGTCTCCTCTAGTGACTTTCAGTGGACTGTTGTGTGGTCCAACAAAGAAATCAAACCAGGAGTGCCTAGAACTTGTCCCAGAAGGAGGTCATCCTGGTACATGGCATCCAATTGTCTTTAGATTCTTTCACACATATTTAGTTGCAGTTTGCTCATATTGACAGAATCAGAGTCAACACAGCAGATGGTTTAAATCTATGTGTCAAATACAGAAGCTGAGCAGAGAAATAAACTCATAAGACAAAAATCATGAAGTGGGCAAGGACAAAATGGAACAAACAAGATGCCTAGGGAAGTTTTCCTAAATTTTTGAAGGGTCACTGTGTGATTTTGTTTTTGTTTTTGTTTTGTTTTGTTTTTACTTTTAAAAACTATTTATTTGAGAGGAAAAGAGAGAGAGAGAAAGCAAGCAGGGGAAGGTGCAGAGAGAGAGGAGAGAGACAATATCAAGCAGACTTCCCGCAGAACACGGAGCCCCACACGGGCTTGGTCCCATTACCCTGAGATCATGACCTGAGCCTGCTTGAGACTCTCTCCCTCTCCTTTCCCCCACACTCATTCTCATGCTCTCTCACTCTCTAAAAACAAAAACAAAACCAAAAACAAACAAACAAAAAAAACAAAAAACCCATGGGCTTCATGGGCTTAGAGCCCATGGGATTTATATATTCCCAGACAAGAGAAGAGGAGGGAGCGTGAATGACCTAGTAAACAGTTAAAATGTGTTTTGCTTTTTCCTTGTGGGAACTTGTAAGGTTCTATATAAGAATGCTTTTAATCCTCAAAGAAACCAATGTTTTATAACTGAATTCCAGGTCCTACCCTAGCTTCAGATCAAAACTAGTTTTCCCATAGCTTGCTTCAGTATATTTTTAGTCCACACAAGAGAGAGCATCAAATGATTAAACAGGAACCCCCATGACGTTCAGCAACCACATCTGCCACACAGGAAAGCTCAGGTTTTCCCCAGAGAGCTTAGACCTTGATCAGGATGCAGCTCAACAAAAAGCAGGAAGAAAAGTGCCTGCCTGGCCTGGTGGTAGATGCCTCATCTCAAGGCCACAGGAACTGCAGGGATTCCCTTGTGTGGAAGATAGGTCTTCCCAGTCTCGGGGTCAGGACTTTCCAGGGCAAGCTGTGCTGCCTGGGATCTGCAGACCAGTGTAGGCTTGGGGGCCAAGAGAAGGCTGAACTGAGGCTCTGGGAAATAGTTAGGCCAAGTGCTCCCAAGGGAGCCCAATGCCTGTGGAACCACCCAGCCAGGGAAGAGGACTGGAGGCAGCTTAGCTCTGGAAGGACTTGATGTCCAGATTTCTGTGGTTTCCCTGATAGCTTCTGCCTTCAGGGCCTGCTAGGGGTCTCTACTTCTCAGAAGGTGGAGAATGACCTGGGTATAAAGGCTGCCCTCAGCCTGCCCTCAGCCTGGGAGGGGCTGATATCACCTTCTGTGAGGTTTTTTGCCATGGAGATAATGTCAACAACCAGACCCAAATCCCCATGATGTAATAGAGGAAAAGTAACTGCCCATTCCAGGAGACTGACAGCCAAGGAAAGAGTAGGGGATGCCATAGTCAGAGCATGCCCCATGGGATGGAAAAGGCAGAGAATTATAATAGAGGAATTTAAGACATGGCAAATGCTGCAGAGAAAAACTTCCTAAAGCTTAATTAGATGAAGTTGGAGCTAAGAAATTAAACAGAGGAATTTAAAAGGAGGATGGTTCCTACTGAGATTGAAATTAGTGAATCTGACATTAGTGGTCATGTGCAAAAAATATATTAGAACGTTTAGCAAAAATATAAGAGGTTGAAATAAGAAGGACAAGGAAAGAGATTTGGAGGGTAAACTGTTCAAGCCTAACACCCAGGGATATTTCAAAAGAAAAAATATATATATATAAATTATACAATGTTTAAAGAAATATAATTAAGGAATATGAGATTCACATACCCCTTTGTTGAAGAAAAGTATAAATCTGTGAATTGAAATTGTTCACAAAGTTTGAGACTGAATTAAGAAAAGTTATATCTAGATATATTCTGACATAATATGTATATAAATGGAATGACTTGGGGATATTTATATAGTGGTATGAAGCAAACATAAATGGGTAACATAATGTGACAAATGACATGCAAAATGAAAACAAAGTCCAACTCCTTAATACCCTAAGATACTCCACCACTTCACTGCCTACACAAACGCACAACAACAAAGCTCTCTAAGTGAACATGCATGTCTGTTGCATGTCCATCTTTTAGATCTTGTGCCTTCTATCTACCAAAAACAATAAAATACCATTATCCAAGACTCAATTTAATTTATAATATTATTTTTTGGAAAGATTAAGAGTTCATTTCAATGTATTTATGCATTTAAGAGAGAATTTTTGTTGTAGTTAAATTTAAATTTGGAACTTCTGATAATCAGTATTAACAAACAGGCTACTATTTATGGGAAACAGAACTGAAGATATAGTCTTGAAAAAAAATTCTTCTTTAAAAATAACATATGCAGTTTAGTTGAGAGTCAGATTGATAATACCTTTCCTTCTAATAAAGATAAGCCACCAAGATTACTTGGAGTGGCTGTTGAATTCCAAACCGAGCTCTATGTTTTTCTCCAAGGCAATGAAAGTTAAAACAACTAAATCACTTAAGAATGAGATTATCAGAGAATGGTGAAGAATTCTTCAACAGGAATGGGAACATGGGTAAGATAAGTATAGTGATTAGTAAAGACAGTCATTTCTAGGTCCTTTAATGCATCCATTAATACCTCCATTCAATACATCCCTTAATGCTTTAAGAAAGTAACAACTTCAGGTCTGAGCGGTAGACACAATGTGGCTAATACAAGAATTTCTGGCCCCAGTTAATTTGGACAACTATGATGTGCCAGCTAAGGAAAATTACAGACCAACAATCTACAAAGTAATTCCTCAGTGATTTGAATCATTCTATCTGTCCCTAAGTAACTGCATGCTGCTGTTAATTGGGAGGTATAAGAAGTCTATGCCATAAATAAGTGGTCCACTTTTGAGCAGTTACCAACTATCTTTATTCATAGTCTCCCAGTTTAGGAGCACCTGGGTGGCTCAATCAGTTAAGCATCTGCCTTCTCTTCAGATCATGATCCTGGGGTCCTGAGATAAGAGTCCCGCATCAAGCTCCTTGCACAGTGGGGAGTCTTCCTCCCTCTCTCTCTCCCTCCCCTCGCCCATGTTCTCTTGCTCACTCACTCTCACCTCAAATGAATAAAATCTTTTAAAAAATAAAGTCTCTCAGTTTAAAGAATGTCTTTTAATTACATTTTCTGGGAAAAAAATACTTTTAGTCAAAAAGTACAAAGAAATATAAAATCTGCATCTGCTTACAATGGTTCTCATTATAGACATGTTCAGATTCCTTTTAGTATGATTTACTTGTATCCTGAGGTGTATTTGTATCCTTAGGTGATTTTTGCTCCCGAAATGACTTCTGAGCATTGTATTAAGGAAGACATAGGCTGCCATCTAGCCAAACATGATTTTGAGAATGACAATGCCATTAAAGAAGACACTTCATTTTTCTATCCAACTTCTTGGTAAATGTTTACTATTGGTTAATTAATTTCCAGGTTTTTTTTTTAATTTGTCTTGTTTTTTGAGACACTATCAAAGAAAAATCATTTTTATTATTGCCCAAGACCACAAAGTAGGCTATTAATAATAAGAATGCTTCACATATTCAAGATTCCCTTCTCCCCCTGCCTGTTAAATCTCTGCAATGCATTTTCCAAAACAAATATCACCAATAACAAATGAATTACAATTTAAGTAATGAGAAGATCTCTCCTCTGGGTCCTGAGATGTCTGAATTTGATAGTACATTGGAGCCACAGGACTGAAGGAGAAGGAGGGTAGAAGAGGCTGGGTGCCTTCATTTGTTGGCTGCTCACTACCTGTGCCACGCCCCTGTCCCACGGGTGCTCAAAGGAGACTATGCACACAGAGAAAAGAGCTGAGGCTTTCAGGTTGACTATACATAGGTTTAAATCCCAGCTGCGGGACCTCAGAATATGTAGTTATCATCCAGGAATCTCATTTTCCTCATATGTGAAGTGGGGACAATGATATCCACCTTGAAAGACTCATAAAGATTAGGAGGTCAGTAGGCATTATATATGAATCCCCTACCACAGGGTTGGTGGTGTGAACACCTAGAAAAGGCATATGTGGGCATAATGGGACCACAGCTTTTGCTTCCTGGACGTGAAACATTGCTTCCATCCAGAGCACAGCTATTTTCATCGTGGCCCACACCCTGCCATCCCATCTATTTTTTTTCCTCCACTCAGTGGGCTCAATGCCCAGTCTGAAGACTGCAGAAAAAGCAAGAGGAGTGTTACTACTTGCCATTCATCTTGTTTTTCACATTGCCTCTCTGAGTCCCATGTTTTGGAGATATGGAAATATTTTATTATTTCTGGCCATAATTCACCAAGAATTTGAGGTGAGGAAAAGTACACCTCCTCCTCATAGTACTAAATGACTTTCTTCTCTGTCCCATAAAACCCACCATAGAGAAAAAGGAAACTGCAACTCAGATGTCACTGTCTTTTGGTTCAACATTCTCTCCTGTTTCTAGAACTTGCTTTTCCCACTCAGGAATGTTTGGGGCTAATAACATCCCCTCTCCTGTGATTGCCAACTACTATTTCTATGATTGCAGCTGCATTTTTCTTCTTAGAGAACATCAGAGCTCCCCCATGTCCATAGCCTCTAAACGTGGCAGGCATGAGGACACCGTGGCCCGTGTGTTGGTAAAGGCAAAAGAGACACAAGTGTGGTATCATGCAAGAGATGTGTGCTCACATGTGGAAACATAGCATGTTCTGCTTAGAACCACCAAGCTCTTAGTTCATTTCTAGGTGTCCCCTGACATAGATCCTTTCCCTAGCCACAAGTTACCACTTACTCCAAGTTATCTGACACTTGTAAGCCATATTCTCTTCATTTATTAAAGGAGAATAGAGCCACATTTCTTAAGAGGTAATGTGGTGGCAAACTAGATGCATACAAAGCACCTTAGGTAGAGTTTGGCTCATAAAAGGTGATACGGCAGATGTGGCAAATTATATTGTATCACTAGAGAAAGTTCTCTAACTCTATCAAGACATCCCCAAATTTCCAATGAACATGGGTGCAATGTCATATGGAGACTAAATAGTCTAAATTAACTGAGATACTATGATTTTTTCCTCCTCTTTGTGATCAGCTGACCCCCAGAAAACAGATATATCCAGTACCAAATTACTGGAGTTTGATATTTGGCATAGTCATCTGAAGGTCAGGAAGAACTAGAGACCAAATTCATCACCAAGGCCCAGCCCATTCCGCTGGGCCCTTCCTGCTCTCCCAGGCCTCCTCCACTCCCTGCCCCACTCTGCTGGGCCTCTCCCTCCCTGGCAAGCCCCTCTGACCACTCAGTCTGAGGAGACTGGACCCAAATGGAGGAGGCTGGGAGGTGGAACCTTTGGCCTTCCCACGGTCTTCTCCAAAGTCCGTCTGATTCCTAAAAGGAAGAAGATCTGCTCTCATGTGTTTTCCTCCGTGCACCTTTGTTGAAGGAGCATAGTCTTTGATGTCAGAAATCACACAAGCACGCACACATGCAGATCCAGACAGGGCAATGGTATCCTCACTGACCTTCACAGCAGTCTTGCCACACTCGCAGATCGACCTGCGGTATCTCACTGCAGCTCACGTAATCCTGCGGGTACTGTGCCTTCACGAAGACATCAGCCTGGACTTGCTGGATGTTGTCACCATTGTCACAGAGCACGCGGCCCAGTGATGCCTGCTTCAGCTGAGTGAGCTGTGCGGGAGTGAACACCCCGGGGTTCTCATACCAGAACCTGGGGGTCAGCAAGGAGAGGTGCAGAGTGAGGTCTCCAGCAGAGCACTGCACTGAGCTGTGTGCAGAGCAGTGATAATAGCAAGAAGAGCTCAGCAAAAGAGAAGCATATGGAAAGGATTATGTTTGTTCTCCAACTAAGCATGTTTGAATTGCCTCCAATTTGTATAAAGTTCTTAAATCCCATGGCTTTGAACTATCACTTTCTATTCAAGTTTTACAAAATGATTCAAAGTAAAGTTTTGTAAAGTTTCAAAAGATTTTTAAAAAGCACATTTTCTAATCTAAAATTCTATAAACTGGCCTTAGGAATTACCTGAACAATTTAATATTGACACGTTTGCCTAAAAGGGAAATGTGGCTTTGTAATTATTAATGCACACTAGTTTATTATATCTATTAGATAGTTAGAAGGAACACATTTGGTTTCAAATGAAGATGCAATTTAAAAAACACTATTAAAGTGAGCCTTTGTTCATTCCTTCAGGAAGTACTTTAGTACCATATGCCAAGCACTTTTCTCATGTAGGCATATAACACATGATAGAAAGGAAAAGACTGTTGCCACTCACATGGTATATGGGCTGACTTGTGTCCCCTCAAAATTCATATTCTGAAATCCTAATCCCCCAGTACTTCAGAATGTGACTTTATTTGGAGATAGGTCCATTAAAGAGATAGTTAAGTAAAAATAAGTCATTAGAGTGTCATGGGGGAATTAAGGTCACAAAATATGGACACAGACAAGTACAGGGGGGAGACCATTTGGAGAGAAAGAGAGAAGCTGGCCATCTATAAGACAAGGAGAGAGGCCTCAGTAGGGACCAACACTCCCAACCCTGATCTAGGCTCCAGAACTGTGAGACAATACATTTGTTGTCTATGCCACTCAGTCTCTGGACTTTGTTATGGTAGCCCTAGTAAACTAATACAAATAGGGAAGACAGTTGACTCCAAAAAACCAAAGTTTTCCCAAATTTGTTTAGTTTTTAACTACATATATTCTTAAATTATTATCAATTAAACATATTAGCCCAACTATGTGTTGCAATAAATCCAGAGTGCTAAAACTAATTTATAAAAATAAAAATGAAATATTGTACTATGAATGTTTGCCAATGTGCAATAAAAGGAATTAAAGTTATTCCTACTTTCTTTATAATATAATTCATAAGTAGAAGAGATAGGGAAGAAAAATTTTAAGTAAAGAATAATTTTTAGCATAACTTTAATTAAAAACTAAGTTCTAGGCAGTGTTTTAAGTCCTATATGTAGGATATATATATATATATATATATATATCACCTATGGAATAATACAAAAGGTTGAATTGTCAAACAGGTTCACAAGAATCCTAGCCCCTACTCAATACTATACTAATGATTCAGAAGATACAGCAAGTACTTGGAACACATTTGGTTCAAGTAAGAGAAGAGAGCTAATAGTGTGTCCTATGCCAACCCAGTGGGGGCTGATTAGTTTTTCAGTTTTATTAATTTTTATACTTGGTTAGCCTTGCAAGAAAGATTACATGAACTTACATCTCCTGCCAGCTGTCTGCCATAACTTCATAAATTCCAGTTGAGTTACAATAAACACTTTAGACAAATCAAGAGATTTTTAGGAAGAATTCCCAGTTACCATTCCACTAGTAAATGCCCTTAGCACAGATTTTGCCAGGAGGTCTGGTATTGGGTCAACAAATCTTCTTGAAGAAGAAGGGACAGAGCTGCGGGCCAGCTGTCAACTTTTGCACTGCCAACATCATTTACAGTTGCCACAATTTATGAGCCCTAGGTACTACTGTTAATCAGACTTTACAGATGAGGCAGCAGGTTTCAGGTGTTATGTTTCTTAAAGTTAAATAGTTGCTAGTAGGGGTGCCCAGATTTAAACACATGGTAATGAGCCTAGTGCATCCTTTTAACCACTGACTTCTATGCCTTTTCTAGACAGTCTATTTCTTGTTTTTTTCTTACAAAGATTCATAAAAATTTATAAAAAAAAGAATGCTATCTGGTATTATCAGTAGTCAGAAAAATTCTGTGACCAGCTACTATTTGTTATTGCTCATATTCAAAATATTTTAAATCATAGAAAGCATGGAATCACACTTTTAATGTTATTGTACACCTATATTTTTGGGAAAAAAACTGATTTCATTATCTTTGACAAGTATAACAGACAAATCTTCACCTATCTCCATCTCTTAACCGCTGAAACTGGGTAACAAACAGGCACATGAGTGTTGGTCCCACTCTTGTGCCAGGGATCAGATCTTCAACCATGAGGGCAGGCCAGAAGTCAATGTTGCCTGGTGTGCCATACAACCTGAAACAAAGATGTACAGACATCATATGCTGGACTATGAAAGTGACAATGACAGTACTATTTATAAAAATGACTACAGAGCATTTTTTAAGTTATTCACACTAAAAAGAAAGGCAGAGATTATTATTATTCCCATTTTACAAGTAACAACTTTGAGATGATAGAATAATTTAGGGATCACCTAGCTGACCAGGGAACAGAGCAGTGACCTAACCAAGAGCATTTAACCCTAGTCATATAACATCCACTGGGTTCTTCTTTATAAATACTCTGTTAAGTATATGGAATATAATTGTGTGTGTGTGTGTGTGTGTGTGTGTGTAGATATATATCCAACTAATTCTTTCAGAAACATGTAACAAATAAACTATTAAAAATGTCCATGTCAGTGTATATGGTATGTAGTTTAAACAGAGTGAAAAAATAATTTGAGGAAATAATATAATGTGTTCAATAATTTTGCTCTTGCTAAAAAGCCAATGATATTTGATTTGGACCTGAAGTGATTTTTTTATAATTAAAAAAAGTCATTATGCAAATGACAATTAAGTAAATATCTTTTGACACACCATCCATTTAAAGAAAGAAAATAAGACCAGTACCCATGAAACTCCTTGGGAGAGCAGCTGAGACTGTTTTCTCCCTGTCCCTAAGGATAAGCAAGTGAACAACTTGACCTGTCCCATATATTACTTTAACATTTTATTTCATGTGTATGATCCCATAGACTCCATTCAGTTCAGCTGCATATGCTTTAACCTTGACACGATTGAAAACATCATGTTCATACTTCCTTTGTTTCACTCAACAGTTTATTTGGAGAGATTCATTCCTATCGTTGTACACATCTGCTTCATTTTCTCTGCTCTATAGTAGCCCATTGGATACTCCCAATTTAGTTGTGTGTTCTACTGGTGTTTTCAGTTTTTTA
Organism: Mellivora capensis; assembly: GCA_004024625.1. Lineage (NCBI taxonomy): Eukaryota > Metazoa > Chordata > Mammalia > Carnivora > Mustelidae > Mellivora > Mellivora capensis. Next base: position 6,572 of record PISX010009798.1, on the reverse strand, counting down.
CTATAAACCTTTTCATACATGTTTCTTCATACAGACAGAGGTCTTCCTAGGCCAGGCATCAGCAAATTTTTACAACAAATGATAAGATTATAAATATTTTCAGCATTGTGGGCTCCATTTTGCAATTACTCAACTCTTCCCTTTTCACAAAAGCAGCCAAAGACAACACATTAAAAAAGGGACACGGTTTTGTTACAATAAATTTTACTTACAAAATCAGGTAGTTAGATTTGGTCAGTGGGCTATGGTTTGCAGATCCCTACTCTAGAATATGCTGATGATAAAGCTTCAAATGCTGAGTGTGGAGCATGACACCTTAGACACTAATAGATAATGCCAAACTGCTGTCCAAAATATATGTATAGTTCATACTCTTAAAACGAGCATAGAGAAGTTCTCTGTAATGCATCTTCAATTTTAATGTATGGTGTCTTTGTCATATGGAATTTATTCTTCAGTTTTTTTGTTTAGTCAAATCTCATTGCTGTTGCCCTTCTTCTCTTTCCCCCACATCTTCCTTCCTTCCACTCCCTCTCGTCCCCTCTCCACCCTTCCCCTCCTGCTCCTTCTCCTCCCCCTGCATTTCTTTTCTTAATTTCTGAAGATAGCTGTATTTTTTTTTAATATCTCAAGTACTTGTTTGAGTGTTTGAGTGCTTATTTAATTCAGATTCAAGTGTTGTATTATAGATTCCTTCTGTCTCAATTTTTTTCCCCTGGGAGAATTTTTCTCTGAAATGTTTTTGATTTGCATTTTTGTTTTCTTGCTACATAGCTTTATTTGAAATAAGCTTTCTCTCTCTCTCTTTTTCTTTATTCCTAGGCATTTCATGAAATGATTTCTAGTTCAGAACCATAATCTTCTGTCACTGCGGCAAAGTACAGCATCTTTGATTGAAGTATTGGTGACAATGGGAGACAACAGGCACTGGTGGCTTTTATTTCTCTTTTATTCCTACAGCATTCCTAACTTCACTTCATTCTGCTTGGCTTCCTATGTATAGAAGGCGTGCTATCTCCTCTCTACTTAGCTTCTGTCACCAAGACATGGCTACCTTTGGTTACTTTCAGCCCTATGACTGGGGTTGTAGACTCTGAGGTCCCAGAGCTACATTTGGTGATTTAACACTTATTGTTGAACCATGTCCTTCTAGAGAGATTTCTTTTTTCTCATAGTTCATCTATATGCCCTGATCCCCTTTTGCCCACAAAGACTTTTAAATTTCTCCATCCTTCTCTCCATGCCCACAGACTTGCTGTAGAAGTGGAGCTTCAATAGCAGCTCTGTTGGAACTTGGTAATTATTTTCAAACTTAAAGTAAATTGAAATTCATGCCATTCTTGTCTCCTACTAATTCTGAATATATGAGTCATGTGTTATTTTGTGTGTCTTCATCAGTCTCATAGTTCTGTAGGAGGCCATGTTAAGAGATTTAAAATCAGATGACCATTCATTATTTTTCTAAGACTAACTTGAAAATATGCCTACTTGGTAAAATTTGTGCTAATTTGATGGGTGTGAAATAGTGTTTCACTATGATTTTTCATTATCCTGATTACTTAGTTGAGCATCTGCTGTATATTGGTTGGGCATCCTTTTTTTAAATATAGGTAAAATACCTATTTATACCATGTCTTTTTTACAATTTTTCTTTTGGGTTATGTTTTTCTGTCTTACTTTAGGAGTTCTGTACATATTCTGGATGCTAATGCACTGTTATTTATGTTCAAATGTATTCCTCAAATTTGGAACTTTTTTTGTTTAAAGTAAAAAAAAAAAAGAAGACTCCTACTAAGGACAGAGTACAACACGGGACTTGATCCTGGAACCCTGAGATCATGACCTCAGCCAAAATCAAGTCAGATGCTTAACTGACTGAGCCACTGTCAGACCCATTGGGACTTTTTATATTAATTATTGATAGAATTTATGTCATGAAGATTAAAAGGAAAAAGAAATGATAATTTCAATGTTTGTAGAAAAAAACATTCCAGGTAAAATGAAGCAACACTTTATATTAATTATTCTCATTATGTTAGATTTTGATGAAAATATTGTCTTCATCTTAAGGTCAATTTTATCAATTTTTTATAGTTTTTTAAAAATTTAATGTAAAAAAATCTTTTCTTCCCCAATGTTGTAAAAATCCTTTATATTTTTAAGAGTTTTAAACTTCTGCCTCTCAGATTTAAGTCTCTCATCTATTTGGAATTGATTATCATATATGATGTGAGATAGGAATCCATACTCATTTTTATCCATGAAGAGCCAATTTTTAGTGCACCACTTCTCATTTCTCCCTAATTTGTCTTACATTACTTTCAAATATCACACAGGAGCACATTTTTTGTGCATGGTTTTCTATTCTACTCTATCAGTCTATTTGTCTATTCTTGAATCAATATCACACTATATTAATTACTAAAAGCTGTATAATAAGTATTGCTAACTGGAACATCAAATCACTCAATTAGATTCTTCCTGGTCATTTTCTCTAACAGTTTAATTTTAAAATAAGCCCGTTGATGCCACAACAAAGAACTATAAATATCTTAAATAGAATCACAATAAATACATAATTGTAGAGGAATACTGACACATTTGAATTATTGAATTTTATTCCTCCTAAACAAAATCCATATGTCCATTTCTTAAGTTCTCTTCAGTAACCAGAAAGTTCTCGGATTTTCTTCCTAAAATGTTGCACAGCTTTTGTTAATCTTTTCTTCTCATTTGGTATTGCAATTTGACTTTTCTTAACATTCCTCTCCGTTTACTGTGTACACAATTTGCAAAAAAATAATTATGACAATTTTATTTGATCCTTTCTAGTATTTATTTCTTTCTTATTTTATTGCCTCACTATGGTTTTCAATACAACTTTGAATATTAATCATGATATTTGTCATTCTTGTCTTATTCGTGTGTTTAAATGAAATGCTTTTAACATTTAATCAATTCCAATAGATTTTTTTAGCTTCTCTTTATTAAGTCAGGGTGTTCCATTTTCCTAGAATACTACTAAGAGCTTTTCTGAAAATCAAGAGGGTTGCTGCATTTTACCTAGAATGTTTTTTTCTACAAACATTGAAATTATCATTTCTTTTTCCTTTTAATCTTCATGACATAACTTCTATCAATACTTTAAAAATGTTGGACCAATTACATTAGCAGAATAAACCTATTTTCATCATGTTAAATACATACATTGTTCAACCTGGATTTTTAATGCTTCGTTTAGAAGTTTTTATCTAGGACCCCTGGCTGGCTCAGTTAGTTAAACATCTGCCTTTAGCTCAGGTCATGATCTCCAGGTCCTGCAATTGAGCCTGACATCAGGCTCCCCACTCAGCAAGGAGTTTTCCACTGCTCACCCTGCTGGCACTCTCCCTCTCTCTCACTCTTTTTCAAATAAAGAAATAAATAAGTTTTTATCCAGATGTATATAAGATAATGTCTTATAAAAATTCTTTTTTTCATACTGTCATTGTTTTTGTTTTTGTGTTTTTTAAATGTCAACATAGAACTGGCCCCTAACAGTAAATTAATTAGCATTCTGTGTTCCCTGTTTGTGTGTTCTCAGAAAAACTCCATGGGCCTCAGGACTTTTGAATACTAGGTTTGATTTCAAGAACATGTGTCCAAATTAATTTTAAAAGTGTCCTTCCCATTTAAAGTCATAACATCTAGCATATTTTGTCACACCATTTGATTTCTCTTTATTGCTGTGTCCCCTGCTCTATATTTTCAATAAAATAAATTTAAAAATTTGTTACTTAAAGGTAAATTTTAATTGTTGCTCTGGGTTGAATTATGTCCTCAAAGAAAGACCCAGTACCTGTTATTTGAAAGTAGGGTCTTTGCAGATGTAATCAAGTTCAGATGAGGTCAGCAGGGTGGACTTAAATCCAATATGAATACAACTGCTGTCCTTATAAGAAGAGGGAAATATGGACACAGATGCACAGTGAGAACACCATGTGATGGCGGAGGCAAAGACTGTGTGCTACAGCCGCAAGCCAAGGAATGCCAAGGATTGCTGGCAAACCACCAGAAGCTAAGAGGTGAACAATTTGCCCTTGTAGGTTTTAGAGGGATCATGGTCCTGCTGACACTTTAAATTCAGACTTCTGACCTCTAGAACTGTGAGACAATAAATTGCAGTTGTCTTCAGCCACCTAGTTTGTGTTACTTTGTTATGGCAGCACTAGGAATCTAACACAATTATCAGCTCCCATAATTCCATACAAAAATCACTCCTAATTTCTAAAACAGTTTTCCTGCCAAAATGTTCATTGTCCTGTTCTCATTTTTTTAATATTTTATTTATTTATTTGACAGACAGAGATCACAAGTAGGCAGAGAGGCAGGCAGAGAGAGAGGGGGAAGCAGGCTCCCTGCTGAGGCTTGATCTCAGGATCCTGGGATCGGGGCTTGATCTCAGGATCCTGGGATCATGACCTGAGCCGAAGGCAGAGGCTTTAACCCACTGTGCCACCCAGGTGCCCCTTGTTCTCATTTTTTTAATGTAATGTGATTCTGACAGTCCTTGAATTTGCCATTAAATTAATTTCTTAGACTCAGTAATAGAGATGTTGCATACTGAATGGTTAAAATGACATACAGTATATGATAAATAATGGTAAATGCAAATCAGAAAGTTAAGGTGAAATTAATGTCTGTGAATTGTTAAGAGGTCACACAAGATACATCAGTTTGAGGTTTTAAAAATTAGAACATCTGGGGCACCTGGGTGGCTCAGTGGGTTAAGCCTCTGCCTTCGGCTCAGGTCATGATCTCAGGGTCCTGGGATCTAGCCCCACATCGGGCTCTCTGCTTCCCCCTCTCCCTCTGCCTGCTGCTCTGACTACTTGTGATCTCTCTCTCTTTCTCTGTCAGATAAATAAATAAAAATATTTTTAAAAAATAGAACATTGAACTTTCTCAGAGAGGGTAATCTTGGTTTTGTTAATTTCAATCCTTTGATACTGATTTATTTTTATCTCTTAACCAATTCAGTGAAACATTAACTATTTTTATCCTTATTATAACTTATTGCTTTTGTTGTGGCTCACCACATATCTCCAAGAAATATTAAGAGCTTTTTTTTTAAGATTTTATTTATTTATTTGACAGACAGAGATCACAAGTAAGCAGAGAGGCAGGCAGAGAGAGAGAGAGAGGGAAGCAGGCTCCCTGCTGAGCAGAGAGCCCGATGCGGGGCTCGATCCCAGGACCCTGAGATCATGACCTGAGCCGAAGGCAGTGGCTTAACCCACCGAGCCACCCAGGTGCCCCTATTAAGAGCTTTTTAAAGGTAGTTAGTACGGGTACCATATTAAGTAATTTATTAATCATATATGGCTTATGTTTTAAACAATAACAATAATGAGCTCCAGACTAATTAGAGGGAAGTCTGGAAAAAATGAGTTCTCAAACATTTTTTACTGATTCATCTATAGTACTCAGGAGAATGGTAGCTCTATTTTTTTAATTTTTAAAATTATAGACATTATACCTCTTCTTTTGGTTATAATTAGTCCCTAGTAGGAATATAAAGCAGCTTCTATGTTTAATTCCTTTGGTATGTCAACTCACTTCTTAGATTTCCTCCCCAAAGCTAATACTCAGCGTTTATTCCATACTTGAAAATAGTAATCCAACATAAAGGTGGCATGGTTATTGATGAGGAAAACAAAGGGGGAAAATGTAGCTTAAATTAAATTTCCTAAAAGCTTGCAGTCCACTAATAAATGTCTGAAACATGCAGAATATAATATTCCTCAAGTAACTCATGGCTGCTTTAGTGCCTCAATGCTTATGTTTTATTAAAGACTAAAAGTAATAGAAGTGAGTTGGAAAAAAAAGGCTAAAAGTAACCTTATCTGAAGAGCAGCTAACCCCCCAATGTCCTAAAAGCCTTGCTTCCAAATTCCTTAAAGACTTATGCTATCCCTAACTCCCACTAACTAAAAAGTATACATTCAGTCACTCCTCACCATCTCAGTACAGCTTTTCTACCCACAGGTCTTACCATGTACAATAATAAAAACACCTTTTGCACTTAAAAAAAAATGCAAGAATTCCTTCTTGAGCATTGGGCTTGATGATCCTGAATCAGTTATGACTGTAAAGACTTATAAAAACCTGGGGCACCTGGGTGGCTCAGTTGGCTAAGCGTCTGCCTTTAGCTCAGGTCATGATCCCAGGGTCCTGGGTTTGAGACCAGCACTGGACTCCCTGCTCAACATGGAGTCTGTTTCTCCCTCTCCCTCTGCCCCTCCACTTACTTGTGTGATATCTCTCTCTCTCTCTCAAATAAATAAATAAAATCCTTTAAAAAAAAATAGAGTTCTATACTTTCATTGTTAGCGTATAAGAAAGCCACTGATTTCTGTACATTGACTTTATATCCTGCCACATTACTGAATTGCTGTATGAGTTCTAGTAGTTTGGGGGTGGAGTCTTTTGGGTTTTCCATATAGAGTATCATGTCATCTGCGAAGAGAGAGAGTTTGACTTCTTCCTTGCCAATTTGGATACCTTTTATTTCTCTTTGTTGTCTGATTGCT